>VWPU01018590.1:0-90533 GCA_013398955.1 Callaeas wilsoni | reverse complement strand
CCCCCCCCCCCCCCCGCGTTGCCATGGGCACGGAGCCGCCGTTGGGCGCCGCCGCCGCCGTCCTGCCCCCAGGCCGGGATGGGACGCGGGCCCGGACAGGTCAGCACGGGGCCGGGAGGCGGAGGCGGCGCGGCACGGGCGTGGAGCCGCGGGGCTGAGGGGCCGGGCGGTGTGCGGGTTAGAGGAAGAAGGGCGAGGCGGGAGCTCCGTCAGGGCCGATTCCCGGCGCCCCTCGCCTGCGTTTTGGGGTGGGTTTTGTTTTGTGTGTGTTTGGGCTCTTGCCGCGCTGAGCGCGGACATGTTGCGTGCGGTCCCCATCCCTGCCCCTGCCAGCGGCCTTTTACTGCCGGTGTCAGAACGTTTTCGGGAAGCGGGACCCCTCAGAAAGGCAGCGCGGGGGAAGCCGGGTCGGCGCTGCGGGCTTGGCGCTGGCGGTACCGGGGCGGGCGGTTGGGTTGTGAGCGGGGTCCGGGGGCTCGAGGCCGCCCGGTGCGGGGCGCTCGCGGCGCCGGGCTCGGTTCCGCCACAGCAACGGCCCCGGGACACGGAGTTCGGAGCTGTCCCCCGCCGAGCGCTGCCCGCCGCCTGCCGAGCCAGGGTAAACTCATTAATTACTTTCGCCTCTGCTGCGTTTCATTTTGTAACGAAAGTAAAACCAGCGCGGGGTGTGTGTTTGTGTTCCGCACTGCCCCAGGTTGTTTTGGCTCCCGGCGGCGTGTGCGGTGCGGTCGGTGATGCAGCGAGGTGGCTCTGCCTGGGCTTCTGCCGGAGTAGTTTCCTCCTGTTTCTTGTTCCTGCCTCGGTGTTGCCGTGTGCCGCTCTTGTTTTTTTACACTCGCTGCTGGAAATGTTTGGTTTGTACTGAGATGAAGGCGCAATCATACTCCCTGGCTGAACGCGGTTCTGTGAAAGGGATCTTGTATAAAACCCTCCTGAGCTGTGATTTATTGTATGCAAAGCGGAGACCAAACATAAATATTTAGATCCAAGTCTTAACTCATGCGTGTTGTGATGAGACTGCGAAAAAAGAATCTAAACAACGTTGATGCAACACTGCAAATGGGAGGAAAGCAGCTGTTTGTTCTGTTACACTCGTCAGTATCGTACTGGGAGAAGTCTGTTACGGGAGTAGCAGAGGGAAAAAGCGCTCAGTGCACATGGCAATGAGAATTTATGTTCAGCAGCGGTACAGGAACAGAACCTGTATGTACAGGGAACAGTGGGAGAGGAAAAATATCCGTGTTTGTACTTTTTGTGCTACTTTGTCAAAGAGATGTCATATCCAAGTTAATTATTTTGACATCTTTTGAAAAAGTGGTGGATCTGAGTTATTCTTGACATCCGTTGATATTTGCAGGTGTCTAATGTTTGATAGCTGGTAATCAGTTGTCAAAACTAAATTAGTAGCACTAATCAGTGCTACTCAGTTTTCAAAAATGAATTTAAAAGTACGTGAGGCTTCCCTCATTGGTCAGTATAAGGCCAACGCTTTTTTGTTATAATATTCTTCTGTTTGCTTTTCAATGCAATCTTGATTCTGCTTTTTGTCCTGCAAATAAGTTCCAAATATGTTGTTGAAACCCCTTTCCTTTCCATCAGAAAAAGGAGATGTCACCGGTATCTGCAGTTTGGAGTCTGGATCTTACCTGAAAATCACTAAGCCCAAAAACTGTCATCCTAGTCTTTCAAATGGACAAGGATGTCCTAATTTTTCAGTAAAATGAGGGAATTTTCCATTTTTTGTGTATTATCATCTCTAAGATGGACAGTGTGTACAGAGTAGATTTTAAATTGAAAATTTAGAGGGGAAAAAAAATCCAATTAAAGACTCTATGCATAATTTGTCTTTTGTGGGACTAGAAGTTCTCCGATTTACTGTGCTATGTTTAATCTACCTGAAGTTTTATCATTAGCAATCAACTTGTGCCATGAATCTGAAACTGCTTCATGCTTTGTTCTCTCAGTTGTTTTAGTATTACAAAGCAGGTTATACTTTAAACCGTCAGTTAAGTTTATAGTTTCCCTAAACTTAATAAGGCCCTACATGGTAGAGTATGATAGTAGTAAAAATTTACATATAGGAGTTGATAATTGATCATGCAATTATTCAGCAGCTTACTATGCACACAAAATTGCACATATTTAAAGAGGTACCATCTTGAAGCATAATCAGCATTTTATAAAGGACTTAGTATCAGTTACTGCCTTTATTCTTGAGGGCTGAGGATTTGTTTTGCTTTCTTTTGCATTCATCATTTTCTTTTTATAGTTTACATTCCTCTTTTCTTTTCCCTGGAAAAATATCTTTACATAAGCAGAACTGAAAAAGATGCTTTTTAATTCAACTTCTTGGTTGATAAGTAAGCATTGTAAATGTGATGGGTGCAAAATACTGCAAGGAGTGCAGCCAAAATTGTATCCAAAGAAATAATTCTTGGAAGGGCAGAAGAAAGCTAGGTGGAAATGAGTTTGCAAGTGTTCTCTTGCTCTCCTTTCCCAAGTTTTCTCACAGCTATATCCCATCCTCTGTGTCATCAGGGGTGTGTGGTTCCCAGGAGCGAGAACATGTTGGCCAGACAGTTCCTCCTGGATCTCTACAGGCCAGCACTTGATTGTGCCACTGCTTGCACCTTCTTTTAAGAAAAAGATCTTGGTAACTGTAGTGGTTTAAAATCCCATGAAAGTGTAAGGAATGCCAGCAGTCATTAGCTCAGCAGAAGTTAAAAGCAATATTGATACAGTTTTGATGGAAAAATCTACTTTGTGTATTTAGGTGTGCGTTGGGTGGAATTTCTTTTTGAGATTTGGGGATTTGTTCCGTTGTTTGTAATCATTCATAGCTGTTTAGTTCTTGAAGTTCTTTGAGGCTAAGTGACAGGATTTCTCTTAGTTTTTCCTTTCTGGAATACTTTGGATGTTCTTATGCCAAACAGAACTTTTGCCTTGTTACAGATATGAACAATGACCATAGTTAACAAGCCAAAATCTTCAAAGTCTAAAAAATCTTCTTCAAGACGGTCTGACAAATCTATGAAACCTCGTACTAAAAAAATGACATCCCGCACTGCAAGTTTGGGCCGGGTACCTCCTACAGAAGATCCAAACAAAGTCTCTGTGGACAAAGGTCCTGGGGGGCATATTTATTGTAGATCATCTCAAAAATCAAAGCCTTTTGCCCAAAGAGATCTCGGTAAGTGTCTTTTGTCCTCCCTCCTTTTTGTTACAAACAAAACCAAAGTAGAAGCAGATTTTAGTTGTTGCTTTGCAATAAAATGAGACTACAGCGAATCAGGAGTTCAATTTCGTGCATCCCCTAAGGCAGCTGCAGGGATAGGTGTTGCAGAACTTGGTTTTATCTATTTACAATTGATTTGTAAAGTATTTTTTATTTATGTATAATCAAATAAGGGGAGCATTTCATAATGCACAGATGTACCTACGTCTCTTCTGTTCTGGAGAGAAAAGTACATTTTACTGTGTCTATTCATGGCTTCCATTGTTCACAAGTCTTTGAGTAATAACACTGCCCAGGAAGAGATCTGATATCAACAGGGTTACTTTCTGTGCTGCTTACTTGTTTGTCTGTCTGAGCTCTTCTTACTGCATAACCACAAGAGTAAGTTTGTGGTTTAAGTAACAGTAAGGAAAAAAACAGTAATTTAATTAATAAAGAGATTAACAAATACAGAGATAAAGAAGTTTGGTGCTAAAATGAGTGGTAGTTTGTCTTTCATTAGAAGAATTAAAACAGATGAATGAACTATTGTCCAAAATAGTGTGTTGACCAGCAAATTCACGTGGCAGTGTTTAAGCTGTGCATCATGTGTTGCTGTGTTTTGGAGTAGAGCTGGTTCTTGAGGCTGCTCCTGCAGAATCCTACTTTTTAAATACCTTTTTTAAAACAAAAACAGGACAACTCTTTTTAAAACAGAATTTTCTTGCAGTTGTTAATGATGGGATTGCTCCGCCACAAAGAATTCTTTTTCCGCCTGAGAAAATCTGTATGGATTGGCAACAAACACAAAGTGTTGGAGTTGGACTGCAGAACCTCGGCAACACGTGTTTCCTTAATTCTACTCTCCAGTGTTTGACCTACACACCTCCTCTTGCCAATTACATGCTTTCACTTGAGCACACCAAGTCATGTGAGTACTTTCTAACACTATAAATCTGTTGGACAGCTCCGAAGGTGAAAGAAAAACAGTGATGCTGTGAAGAAAATTCTTAGTTGTCCTATTTTGCCTGTAGAAGCAGGTTTTGAACGTGATCTTAAAGGTCTTTTCCAGCCTAAGTGGTTCTATGATTCTGCTAACAGGAGACTCAGAATTATAGGAGGCATATAAAGTGAATTTGTTAATTTAATGTGCCACGGTAAAACTTAAAGAAAAGATCATCTCTTGCTTCATGTGAATAATAAAGTACATTGTAAAGTAAGGCATTTGATGAACATTTGGCATTTAGGTTTCCTGCTGGTAGAAAGGTGATGAAATTGAGGATGTTGGTGTTGAAGATTCTTAGTGTTCACAGCCGAGATACTGCAGTGCATTAAGACTGTGATAAATTATATGTTCAATGTTGACCCATTAAAAAACCCAAACATTCTAGAAAGCACTACAAACTAATCTCTTGTGAACCCAAATAGAAATCTGGGAGGGACTGTATTAAAATTTAGGCTGATTTTAATCTAAATAATTAAGCTTGTATTTCTTAAACCCTGTAATTTGTGTTCTTTGAATTTTGTTTTTCTACTTGAATTTATTTAAGCCTAGGGGAGCTTCTTTTTATATCCATAAATGGGTTTTTTTCCTAAGGCACCTGTATGCTTTCTAGTCTGGTATCTTAACATGTATTCCTAGAAATTTGATTGTGTTTTGTTCCCATATATAAAAATTATTTTAGTTACGAATCACAGAATGGTTTGGGTTGGAAGGAACCTTCAAAATGATTCAGTTCTAATCCTGTGCCATGGGCAGGGACACCTTCCAGTGGGAGTGTTCCAGGCCAGGTTGGATGGGGCTTTGGGCAGCCTAGTCTGTGGTTCTACAAGTTTTATTCTGTATAGTTCTTCATAATAAAATGCCACAAAACTGTTGGAATATTGACACCTTAGGAGAAGACAATGTAACACAGAGAGTGGACATTGCACCCACAACTTAGATTATTATTATTATTTTGGGGTAAGTTTTTTTTTAGCATTGTATATTTGACTAGAGTGGGATGCTTTTTTCTTTCACTAGGTCACGTAGAGGGATTCTGTATGATGTGCACAATGGAAAGTCACATCAACCAGGTCCTGTGTTGCTCTAATAATGCCATCAAACCTACATCTGTTATCAATGGCCTTAAAAGTAAGTAGTTTCATATAGGTTGGGTTGGTTTTTTTTAATTTTTCAAAGAGTTATTTGATGCATATAAATAATTCTGATACTTTAAAGAAGAGTTATTTTTAGAAATACATGCTTTCTTTCATTCTATAAGAAATAAATATATAATAACCTTCTTATTTATTAGGAATAGGAAAACATTTCCATTTTGGCAGTCAAGAGGATGCACATGAATTCTTATGCTTCACTGTTGATGCTCTACAGAAAGCTTGCTTGAATGGAAGCACCAAGTAAGCATAAACTAATTAAATTTAAGTATTTCCTAGCCCCTCTTGCAACTTTATTTACTATCATGAATTAAAATCTATGGCCTTGGTTTTCATAAAACCAAAAATTGTTTGAGGAGTTAACTCTGTGCTTTCAGTTTTCTGAGGTCTGACTCTAATTTGTTTCCAGATTAGACAGATCTTCTCAAGCCACCACACTTATTTATCAAATATTTGGAGGATATCTAAGATCTCGAGGTACTTTTTAAAAAAATTTACTGTCTTTCGAACTGATCTGTGTCTTTTTGTCTGTCTGTAGCAAAGGGGTGTGTAGTTTGACTGAAGTAATGTGTATTAATAATTTAAATTCATGCAGTTAGTCTCATTCACATGATGTTAAGCATTTGTATTTTGATTCCAGTAAAGTGCTTGAACTGCAAAGCAGTGTCGGATACATACGAGCCATTTCTCGACGTTACTTTGGATATAAAGGTAAGATGTTTTGTGAGCATGGGCTGAGATGTGTAAAGCCTTGTAGAGCTTTGTAAAATAAAGTCATTTTGCTTAGAAACATACATTGTTGAAACAAAATAGCTTGGTGGTGGATGGGGGTGGAAAGCCGTGGAAATGCTCTCCATGTTTGGATTGGATTTAAGCTGGAAAAATAATAATTATGGCTACACAAACAGTGATGCAGTCATACTTCTCAATTATTCTACTTCAATATACATCTATTGTCAGACTGATGGGTTTGATTGTTCTCATTATTGATGCCAAAGCATACCACAGATACTGTCTGGCACTGCAAAATTTATTTATTTTGAAGTAAGATCATTTTCAAATGAGGTAAATGCTCAGTGAACTCTGTGTCTGTTTCCTCCTTCACGGTATTTGCTAGTTCACAGTAGGCCACTTAAGTATGACCTAGCAGGCCAGGCTTGTAAAGTGGTTGTAAGTGGTTGAAAGTTTGCATTTCTTGTGACTTAGTGCTCTACTTTCTTACTCATCCAGGCAGTTACATCTGTCACCAGAGCTCTAGAACAATTTGTGAAACCGGAACAACTGGATGGTGAAAATAGCTATAAGTGTAGCAAGTAAGATTATTACTAATTACACCTTAATACAAGATACATGTTTAATACAGTGCATGACTTGGAGGATAAGTTATCTCTTGACTTTGTGTAGCAATAAGACAGACACGGCTTGCTGCTTCATTTAGTTCTCTTTATACAACTAATATACTGAAATTATTCAAAGCTTGGAAAATAATGCACTTGTTTCTAAGTGAGTAATTTTTATGTTTCTGTTTAAATATTTAGAAATACATTATAAGAATTGTATTGCTCACATTGGACTTTTATTCCTTAATACTGTCTGTGCTGGGGCTTGTCAGCTTTCCTGAGTGTGAAGTGACACACTAAAATACTCCTGGCCAGAAGTTAAAAGGCATGTCTGATAAGAAGTGGTGAGCTGGAGCACAGGGATATGGACAGGGATTTGTGGTGGGAGGCAACACCAGCTTAGTTACACATAAACCCAGAAGTTTTAGTCTTTTTGTGAGTTTGAAAAGAAAGGTTTGGTGTATGTACAGGGTCATTGCCTGGCAAACTATTATATTACTTTTCAGTTTCCTTTTTCATTTCTACCATTATTTTTTCTAATAAAGATTACTACTGCCTGAAAATTTCATCTCTAAATACAAGTTTCAGAATTTTATAAACCACTCTTTTTTTTTTTCTTATCCTGGATGGGTCTCTTTTTTTGTTCATTGGCTTTCTCCATCAGTTTGGAATTCTGTGCCTTGTATTTTGACATCAGTTTGAAAAGAGGCTATTAAATCCTTTCTGTTTGTTAGCTCTCAGCAGTACTTTTCTTGACAATGTAAAGTGACATGTTTCAGCCTTTGTGCTGATGGTTGCATTTCAGGACTTAGTCTGTACTTCCTTTGAGTGTGCAGTGCCACAAACAAAATTAACAATTTTGTTTTGAAGGACTGCAGAGAGTTTGTGTCTTTCCAGGCAACCTCAGCTCAAGAAAACTCAATATTGTCCAATGTCTGCCGCTTGCAGAATGGCTGACTGTTTCCTTCCAGTGATTTTTTACATTTTTTACAGCCTTTCCTTTTTGACATAAGAAAGTTAAATCTTCAGACATTTATTTGGCTATCAATAGATAATGCCCTAAATCCTTCATTCTTTGTTCTGTAGAACTGTCTCTAACGTCCTGCTATCTTCTCTATATTAACAAAGATGGAATGCAGTTTATGGATTTAAGAAAAGCTCCAACATATTATACAAGCAAATATCACTCAAATAGCATTAGCATGTGTGAGAGATGAAAAGTTGTTTGACTTCTGGGTGAGAAAAGAATATACTGTTAAAAATATGTCTGTGCTTGTTTTCTTAAGGTGTAAAAAGATGGTTCCAGCATCAAAGAGATACACGATACATCGCTCTTCCAATGTTCTCACAATATCACTGAAAAGATTTGCAAATTTTACTGGTGGGAAGATCAACAAGGTATGTTTGCAGCTGGAATGTTACTTTATCTTCTCAGAACGGGCCATTTCCCAAAGATGAATACTCATTGTTGTTCACATTTCAGGCAGTAACTATGTGTAAGAGAAGTCGATATAACAGCTTAGCAGCTGTAGCTGCCACTTTCTTTTTTAATAGTGATAAAGTTCCTGTGTGACCATAAGAGCATACCTTACCTTTAAAGAGCTAGTTCTGTACAAAATAGCTCCCTGCAGCTTAAGTTACTCAATGTTGTTTCTGAGAATAGGCGTTTTTAAGTGAATTGAAAAATACATAGTCCTAGTCTCTGTTTTTTTCAGGCTATTCTGTGAAGTATTGCAGGATAACTTCTGAATCTTCTTTGTCTTTGTTTAGGATGTAAAATACCCTGAATATTTGGATCTTCGAGCATATATGTCCCAATCCATTGGAGAACCCCTCATCTATGCTTTATATGCAGTTCTTGTACATAGTGGCTTCAACTGTAATGCTGGGCACTATCTCTGCTTCATAAAGGTAGATATCAGCTCAGCTTCCAACGGGATAAAATCTGTGCTGGCAAAGAAATTAAAGTGTTACTGGTAACCACTGGTTTTAGGGGACAACATTGCATCATGTGCTTTGTTTGTTCTGGTATGCTTTGTTCTGTAGTGCTCTGTGTGTGATGTCCTTTGGAACACATGCAGTCCATCTGAAGATATTCTGTCTTTGTTTGCAGGCTGGGAATGGACTTTGGTACCGAATGAATGATGCCTCAGTAGAGCTTTCTGATATCAAAACAGTTCTCAATCAGCAAGCTTATGTACTTTTTTATATCAGGTAATAACACCAGATGTGCTCAGAACATTTTTACTATCAAGTTACTGATACTTTTATTTTTTCAAGTCTTTTTCTTTTCACCCTAGGAAAATACTAGTATTTGTATATTTCTGTCTAAGTGGAAATTCCCTGTGTCATTTATTATCTTTCACTGCTTGACCTTAAACTTCTGCACTTGGGTGCCCTGCTTTCTATCTGCTCTCTGTAGATGGCCAGTTTAGAAAAGAGGAGAAGTTATGGCCATGGATGGTGTGAGGCTGAATCCTTGCTCCGGAAGGGACAGTCATTGTAGGAAGACCGTTATCTATTCTTCAGTTTGTAGTCTTGGCTCTATCTTCCACATGTGTCTTCCATGTCATATACACTGTTCCTCTGAGACTCTAGGAAGGGTTTCAATCCAGGACTAGGCTGAAGGAAAAGCTCTGAGCTAAGGTGCCCTTTCTTTCCCAAGGCGCTACGATTTGACGCTGGGAGAGCGCGCCTTTTACCTGCCCGCGCCGTCCTACCCCCGCTCCTTCCTCGGCCAGCGCGGAGCCAACAGCAAGCAGGCTGCATTTATGGGACCACGGCTTCCTCCTCACATGATTAAGGTAATTGGAGGGGGGCAGTTAATAGCACTAAATGATAGTGGGTTTTGGTGTGGGGTGGGGTTTTTTTTAGTTTTATTCTCCCTTCCACAGGGCAGGTTTCTTCACATGCTAGAGCCGGAGTTACTCAAACAGTGGCTATTGCTAAATTGTGCAGCCGTGCCACTTCCTTACTTTACCCTTCCAGCTCAGCTTTCTAAAGCCTGAGCGCTGTGCTCTTGAGACAGTTTAAGTAGTCTATTAATGCCTAAATAATTTAAATTTTAAAAGTAAATATCTGCTCCGTTCCTATCCGTGTCACTTTAGTTAAGACAGTGACAGAAAACAAATTGGCTTGTTCCTCAATACCACCAGACCCAGGTGTTGTCAGGGAATGTTTAAAGAGGAAAACAAATATTTTTTGAAATGGCCTTAGTCAATGTTAAGTTGTTTGGGTGGATGTCAAACAAAGGCAGGATTTACACACACTTGTTGGACTGCATTTATATTGGAAGGGAGGTGAAATTTCTTCATAGGTGTTACGGCAATCTGTAGACCTACTTAGTATGAGAATTTAATGTTGTAAAACTGCCAATGGTGTGTATTTGAACATATCCATCTTACAATCTCTTTAAATCCAGAGTTCAAGTCGTTTAAATGGAAATGGACCCTTAAAAGAGGATCCCAGTACTGTTGGTGTTGCTGTCAAAAGGCCGTCTTCAGCTCCACCAACAGCTTGTGTTCAAAACTGGGCAATTTCCAGGCCTTCAATGACAGACCCTTCAAAAACCCAGAAGATCACGATCAGTATTCACAACAAGCTGCCCACACGCCAGACGGTGTCGCCGGCGGAGTGTCCGAGCAGCGCTGTGGAGGAGGAGGATCTGAAGCCCGTTCCTTCAGCCACAATTACAAACTCTTCCGCAGCAGAGCCTACCTCAAACCTCTCCACAGTGTCAGTTGCTACTAATGTCTCCAAGCAGGAGGTTCCTGATGAAATCTTTGTTGAGCCAGCAGTGAATGGAAACCCTAAGCTCTGTTCTGATAACATGGTCCCTTACGGTGCAGAACCTTCAGGAAAATCCGAGGAGTCAAAGGGCTTGTTTAAAAGGAATTGCAACGTCATATCTTCCAATGGAATTTTGATTGGGAAGGTGGTCCGTACATTGCATAATTCCCATTCATCCTGTCAGAATGCTGAAGAAAGATCCCAGCATGAGCTGCCAAAAATTGATTCCCTAAATGGTGCTATTAGTTTAGATAATGAATATAAAGAAAATGGACTGAAACTTGATGATTCCACTTGCCAAGTCCAACCTGTTAAACCTTCTGAGATTTTCTTCTCTAAAGCAAATGGAGTGCTTGAAACGGTGAGTTACATTTGTTCATCTGGACTTTCTCACCTATGATATATTCAATATTTGTGAGCACTGCAATGTGGAATACCGAGAAAACACAGCACAGATTTCATTCTAGCCCTTTGTGCTATTATCTTATTGAATTTGCAGAGCTGAGCTGACATATGACATATGTCAGCATAAGAGAAGTTCAGAGAGATAATACTTCATAAGTTTCATAAAATACGTTTTTGGGAGGAGGGGGATGATGTGTAAAGTGGGAATAGTGCAGGTAACTCAGTGTGATCTTATTTAACATCTAATGTTGGAAGTTTGTCAATAGTAGTTTTCTACTAAAAATAGCTTTTTCTTTCTGTTTGTTAACTCCTGTGTTTTAATTGTAGATGCCTAAAGCTTTGTCACCAGATCCTCAAGGTATCTTAGAATCTCTTACATACAGCCAGTTGAACAGCTTGTCAGAGGAAAAAAGGTAAAATGGCTACACTCCGATTAAAACAAGATTTCATATAAGTTTATTACTATTTTACCCATCTACTAATACTACTTAAGAGATTTACATCAGTACAGAGAATTCCACAGTGTACATCTGGTATTGCAAACATCAGCACTGGGCACAAATTATTCTGATACTAAACATAGGCAGATGCCTCGTTGAAAACTTCCACTGGATGTTTTTCTATTTTTCTTCCATTGCCTGGAATACTTTTTCTATTCCTCTTTCCCTTTTTTGCCTCCTAGGATGAGTGAATGTAAATTCCCACAATCTGCTCTCCCATTTGAGAGAGAGTGGGAAATCCGCGTGTTTACCTTTTTTCTAATTGGGGGAAGAGCAAATATAGTTGTTCTGGCTATTGTGATTCAGAGCTGCAAATGGAAGGAGATGGATGTGTTGGGGATGGGTTTTTTATGGCAAGACTTGCTAAATTGAAAGAAGAAGAACTTGCTGTGGTAGCTGAGAGAGGTGTAAGAATAGTTTTCTAAAGAGTTTTGCATTAGCCACTTTTTTTTACTTTTGGAGATTTTATTCCTAACATCTTTTAGATGGACTTTTTCAAGTTAAAATACGTTTTTATTTTTGTGCAGTGTCTCTGGACCTCAGAAATCTTCTGACAATGACGGAGTTATGGAAACTGTAGTGATGGAAGCACTGTTTGCCTATGAAGAATCCAGGAAGGTTCCTTCCAACTTCAGCTGTGAGGTTGAGAAACTTTTTACTCAATCAGATTCTGAAACCATTTTTACCAAAGAAGAAGTTGCTGAAAGTATTATAACAAAAGCTGATAATGCACATCTCAATATCAATGGTCAGCACAAGGTTAGGAAAAAATCCTTGGATACTGAAGGTGAATTCCTTGGGCAGTGTGAGTCTGAAGACATCAGAGAGAAAGACAAACTAAGACGATCAAAAGAACCTGAACTCATTTCAAAAGAAAATCCTTTGTACATCAAAGGGTCTCCTGAGAGCAAAGAGAAATTAGGGCAAACTTCCTCTATAAAGCCTGACATTGAATGTAGTTCTAAAAAACTTGCATCTCTAGATATTACAGATAAATGCCAAGATACAAAGGACATTTCTAATAACTATGTAGAGGTACCACCCGTTAATGACTCTTCTATTACAAAGCTGGATAAAGTATTGGAAAGTCAATTTTCTAGAGCAGATGAGGGACTGAGTAATAAAATATGTGAAGAAGATGATAAACATATGAAAAAAAATAAGAAAAAAATCCATGACTCTAAAAGAACTGACAAAGAGCACTACCGGAGGAAGAGAGAAAACTCGGACACTGAGGAGAAGGAGAGGCAAAGCAGAAACAAACCAGATGAACATTCCCACAGGAGGAGGAGCTCTCACAGCGTGGAAACAAACAAACAAAGCCGGCATAAGCAGGACTACTGCAGTGAGAGCAAGTACAGATCCTCTCACAATGAAAGAAGCAGTCCCAGTAATGGCAGGAGCTCAGGAAAATATTCTCGTTACAGATCCCGAAGCAGAGAAAGGACGGATCCAGACAGGAATAGGTATTATTATTCCAAAGGAGACAGACCTTGGATTAGAGAAAGATACTACCAAGATGAACCACGGAGATGGGAAAAATGCAGATACTACAATGATTATTATTCCTCCCATGGAACAAGGGATGGCAGGGAGAGGAAGTCCTCTCACTGTGATAAAGACTATGACAAATTGAGCCAAGCTTACAGCAGGTCACACAAGGATTATCACTGCAAAAGCAGGTGGGCTCACAGCACACTCTCCCGAGAGGAGGATGTGCATCACTTCAGCAGCCACAGAGCAAACTTCCACCATTGTTCAGTACCTCAGCAGCACTCGGAGAAATACTCTCGTGAAAGGCACGCACTTCCACCAGTGTCAGCTCACTCAAATTTTGAGGACTCTTCCCGGGAAAACGAAAAAGAAAAACTAAGAAATGGCAAAAGAAAATACTCTCACCAAGAAGAAAGTGGAAGTGACATAGAAAAGAAATGCCGAAAGACAGATGACCAAAGAATCAAAAAGTATAAGAAGGTCAAGAAGAAAAAGAAGTCCAAAGATAAACATCGAGAGAAGGATTACAAGTAAGCAAGGATTCCAGCATAATCAGCAATTTTTTCCTAATTATTTTCTGGGTATTTCTCATGTCTGCCTTTTTTTCATTGTTTCTAAGTAACTTATCTGTCATAATGTGACGGGATCATGTCATTAGGTTGGCCAAGCGAAGATAGGAAAGATGTTGCTGAATTGTGTTAGAACACTAGAGCTGGACTATGTAGTCAGAATAACATCTGCACACCGCTTTTGATTAGGTTACAATTTTAATTTTTTTTTTTAATTCCCCATATGCCTGTTAGTGATTTGTGTACAAACCAGGACCTCTTGTCCTTCATTCTGAGGGCTTAAGGTTGCTGCATCTAAATTGTTAGATGTGCAGAAATTACCACAAAGTAGCAGACACTCTGCAAGTCGTCACCTGTGGTAAATAAATAACATTTCATATATGCATCAAGTGCCACATCTGTTTTTCTATTTTTAACTTGCATGTTTCCTTCAGACTTTATGATTTGGATTGCTCTGTGCTCCACTTTGACAATGACAATCGCAAACATAAGAAAAAGAAGAAAAAGAAGAAGCACGACAGGAAACTGAAAGACTTATTGGAATATTTAGATCCTCGTTTCCAGAAGAAAACATGGGAGAAGAAGGAAGAATCCCGTCCTCCAGATGACCATTTATGTGAGCAATACAGAAACCAGGGCAGTAAGCAACCCTACAAGGAAGAGAAGCCTTCTGGTGCAGGTGACAGCAAGAAATACAGCTCCATGGCATCCAATGAGTATGTCAGAGGTAAGGGGCCCTGGGTGTTGGCAGGACTCTTGGTTATTCCTAACAGTCTTTAAATGCTTGTGTGATGAAATCCCTGGGTTTTATCATGGCTTCCAAACAGTATCGTGGCAGGGGGTTGGAAATAGATGATCTTTAAGATCCCTTCCAACCCAAACCATTCTGTAATTTAAATAAAATACTACATTCAGCTGCTCATAGCATAGAAACAGTGCTGGTTGCTTACTCAGAGTAACAGGAGTTGGTGATAATACTGAAATATTGTTGGTCCAGGTATAGCTCTGCCTTCTCCTAACCGCAGCTGTCAAATCTCCAGAGGACACTTCACAATTTAACACCTGGAGAGTGTTAGATTCCTGCTATTGTTTTAGTCAGTTGTGGGGTTTTTCTGTAAGTATAGGCTTAACAGTACATAGAAGTGGGCTGAGGAAACAGCTCTTCTCCAACTTTTAATATTTGAAAAAGTCTGTTTGGCACTTCTTACAAAAAACCTAAATATGAATTTGTGTGCCTGACTAAATTTACACTGAGCTCTCAGCTGTTGCTTGTCATAATCTCAACTTGGCCTCGCAGTAGGTAAATTAATTAGTTTAAATTAATTAGCTCTAGAATTATGCAGTGAAGATGATTGCACACTGCAACAAATTCAACATCTAAAATCAAACTTGACAACACTTCCCATGAAATTTTTGCTGAACAGAAGTGTTTATTATAGAAATAAAACCTTATTAAATGCCTATTATCTGACATAAACCAGTTCCAGTTACTCATCTATTTTAATAAAAAACCAAAACAATCCCCCAACTATCTATTTTACTCAAAGATAAGTGAAGTAATCCCTGAAGAAGACAGCTCACTATCCAAAAAGCAAGTTTCATTGTTAAATTTTCTACTTTTTATACCTACCCGTGGTTTAAGAATTGGGTCAATGGTCAGTGACAGTCCTGTTCATTTCTAGTCATGTTGCAAATGTCATTATAGCACAGAAAACAAAAGAACTCCTCTTCCTGCATTGCAGCTGAATAATGCATTTTGCTATTTGGAGAATCTTGAAATTCTGGAAAATTGAAATCTCTTTGATGGGGTTGCCACATTGAGGCAAGTTGCCACATTCAGTGCACTGAATTCTTGCACTGAGAAGTTTGCTCAAGGTAAAGGGGAAGTGCATTTGTGGAAAACTGATTGTATTTTAAGACAGAGATAACCAAAAGTTCTATTCTAAAAATAGAGTGGAGGGAAAGCTGATTGTTCACCCTTTATTCTTTAATGAGGAAAATTTAAGAAGAACTGAATTGAGGTCTTTGAAAGCCTAATGTTGTAAAAAGAGACTTCTTTCATGATATTCATGTCCAAAATAACCCTTATTACACTAAAAGGGCCTGTTCTAGCTGATAAATCAGGAACTACACAGAATAAAAGGCTTGTGCTCAGTAGTGGTTTGGCCTTAGCAATTCTCTGGCCAGCAGATGGCAAACTCGGGTTTTTCCAAACCAGCCAGGTTTCTAGTGAGGAATTAAAGGTCCTGCATCTCCCTGCTCAGGGCAGGGCACCGAGGGTGCTGGGCTGTGCAGGGGAAGGAGCTGAGCTGTTTGCTCATTAATGAACGCGCTGCGCACAGCTCGAGGGGCAGACGAGGGCTGGCAAAAGCAGTGTAAGTCTTGAGAATTTTAGTATTTCCCCAAGTCTGTGGATGTTAATTAGCTCCATCTTCTGGAAGGTCAGTCTTTTTAAGTGGGTCTCAAGTAGGATTCTCTGAAGGATGGAAGCTGTGTTGAAAAGAGGCCACTTAGGCTGTGATTTTAGAGTACTGAACGTCTCAAGGTAGGGACAGGCAAGGAACCACTGAGGAATTGTGAGGTTGTGCCTTTTCACCAACTCCTGTTATTTTGAATAAATTAATAATATTAATATTTTATTAATAAATTAAATAGTGATAAATTGTGGTTTAAGAAAAATTCATATAGCATGGGGGAAGGAGCAGCTTTGAAGCAGTTCTTTCCTACATTCCTGCATGTTCTCTCCAGCAAATTTCTGAAGGCTCTGCCTGTGTGGCTAAGATTTGGTCAGCCTGACCACAAGATTGTTCCTAAAACGATGCTTTCTAGGCAAAAGTTCCGTTAAATTTGATTCAGCCAAGGTGCAGCACTTGCTGTTCAAGCAGGTGGCTCTGTCCTAAGGCTCTGTGCAGTTCACCAGGCTTCGCCTAGAACTGGGATGCAGCTGTGTGTGAGGAAGCTGGGTCCTGAGCTGAGGGAGCAGATGGAGCTGGGGCAGCTTTCAGCCTTGTCTGTCAGAAACCAAGCCCCTGACTCAGTTTGATGTTTAATGTCACTGCAGGGACTGACCTCGCTTCCTTTTGCCTTTCAGATGTGGAGCTGACTGATGAAAGCCTTCAATACTCAGACTGAACCCACCACCACCCCCACGGACTTCTGACCACCAACCCCAACCACCCTTCACCTTCAAAACCGACGACTTCTCATCATCAAAACCAACGACTTCTTACCTTCAACGACTTCTTACCTTCAAACCTGACATTACCAATATTGACCATCAAAACTTAAAATTTATTATCAATTACCATCAAGACAAAATCCAGTCATAAGTGGTGCTTAACATTTCTGTACAGAATTTTACCATATAAGAACTTTTTTTTAGTTTTTAACTTGAGACTTTCTTTTTTAAAATATACTTCTAATCCAAAAGGGTGAAAACTTTTTACAACTGCTGAACATTGTAAATTACCACATAAATATCTCACTGAGCTGAGATAATGCCCTGGAATAGACCATCTCAAATGCTGCTTAATTACAGACTCAGGTTGACTTTATGTTATTCATGTAATGTTACTCCAAGTTAAGACATCTGGTGCAAGAGCGACCAGGAATTATAAAAGTTGCAACTGACAGTCTGTATATTTAATTTAAAGACTTATTTAAAACTTCACAAGTTTTGCAAGAGCTTCATTTTTTTTTTCTGTGGTCTGACACTAGAAACTAATTTACTTCACATTTGAGTTATATTCAAGATCTGAAGAAAATCTTCTGGTTTTCGACATTGTGAAACAACGAATATGCAGTTCTGAATGTATCTCTCAAGACTATTTGTATATTGTTCCATATGTTTTTATTACATTTTCTTAATATACTGTCATTTGTCTTAAGTCTCAGTTGTCTGTTTTGTCTCTCTAAAGTGTCTAGTTACAGACAAATTCATACTGTGATTTTTATTTTTATTATTAAATGCTATCAAACTGTGATGCACTTATTATTCACTGGTCCTGCATCAGGAGATGAGTGGGGAACCTGTATTAAATACAGTTCATCTGAATAATCTGTCTGGTTTATACAAGCTGTGTTGTTCAGAGATGTCTAAAGTTTGATCTTTGTTTTTTTAAAGATAAAAAGCACTTGCCCCACTGTAAATATATAGCATGTAAAATTTATATAGTATATAAATACAGCAAAGTTAAAATGGATTTTTACTTGAGTTTTACTTGAGTTATTTAACGTGCACTGTGTCATGGGAGCTGACAGCTGTCAGAGCGTGTTTGACACTCGAGAAGTCACATCTTCCTCTCAGTGTAGGGGAGAAGATGCTGTCGGTGTGAGCCAGAGAAGATCAGTCACCTGGGACTGCAGCTGCCTAGACAAGGATGCAGAAGGTTCTCCTTTGAACTTACAGCTTCCACAGCCAGGCACCAGGCTGGGAGCTCAGCAGGAGCTTGCTATTGTGTGTGACAAAAAAAAAAAAAAAGAAAAAAAAAAAAGAGTAAGGTTAATGTTTCATTAAATACTTAAAAGTAGTATTTTGGTACATGGAGAACACCATAAAGCCAAACCACAATGTACCTGGATAATGTTCCTATGGCAACAGTTATGTGATGTTACATAAAGTAACATGGCAAAGTAACCAACATTCCTGTCCTGTATCTGGCTTTTTTTCCCTCTTTTGTCCTCTGGCTCCAGGGTTTGGTGTCCTGTCCTTTGTCTGGTGAGTGACTCCAGCACAAAGGAGTCTAAAAGGAGCTTGTGTTCTTGCTGGGCCTCCCTTCAGAGCCCCACGGGCAACAACTGCTCCAAGTGGCTCTGCAGCAGGGAGGGCACTCGGTGACACTGCCCCAGAGCTGTGGAGCAGCAGCACCTGTTTCTAATTGCTAATTGAGGAAACTAATTAATCTACTCCAGGAGCAGAGATCCGCTTCCCCCCTCACATCTGACTGAAACTCATGGCAAGGAACTGACAAAATAAAATACCTCAATTTAGGGTGGCTCTCAAGGGAAACCAGCTCTTACTGGAGTCACACTCATGTGGTAACACACTTTACTGAAACATTTTGCAGTTGAAGGATTTTTTCTCTGAAAAATTAAACCTGATAATTTAAATTACTGTGCCTAAGGGTAGGGAAAGAGCAGTTGTAAAATTAAACCTTAACCTCTTAAAAGAGTCGGCAATTGCCTCCCATGTATTCCTGGTAAATGAGGAGATGGTACAGTTTCACACTTTATTTTTGAGAAAATTGACAGATTTAAGCAACAGGTCTTAATGATAAATGAAAACATGAATATTGCAGTGGCTTTACATAAGAACATCACCGTTATAACAATGATTGATACAGAATATTTGTCATGCAAATCACTTGTATGCACCAAGTAATACTCATATCAATACATACCTGTACAGTATTTACATTTTATATTTAAACTCTAGCTAGAAACATTTTCCAAGAAAATATAGAAATGAAACTGGTAAGCCACAAGTCTTAATTTGTAGTGTCTGGTCTACAACAGACCTAGCTTTTCCAGCAAGCATATCTACATAGATATGTAATAAATCTTAAAAATATGCAGTTTTTTTATATATGAAGCATTATAAATGCTGCTCACTTTATAAAGGTTCAGTTTTGTACCAGTCTAAAATGGTTCAAAATGTTAAGTGATGCAGAGCTTATTTTGTCAGAGTACTGTAAAATTTAAGTCAGTCCAGCTGAGCTTAAAGTTTTGTGTACAGTTCCCTCCCAGCTGCACTGGCACCGTGGCTCTCACTGCCCTGCAGTTGTAGAGGGCAGGGTCAAAAGCAAAGAGCTCCAGAATTACTCAAATTTCAGTGCAACAGGAAGGGAGAATCTGTTGTCCCCAGAGGACTTTTCGTCAGCATGGCCAAACTGTAACAGATCCTGCTTTAGGCCACCGAGCAGCCACTTTCAGTAGCCACCCCTGGACTTGAAGCCCAATAAAAAAGGGAAAGGTTGAGAGATTTTTCTTCACCCTCGTGGATAGTACCTGATATGGCCAAAATTTTCACAAGCCACTTTGTTTTACTGGCCTCGTGGCCAGTGGAAATTTTGGGCCAGTTTCACTCCCTGTTAATACTGTTACAAAGAACATTTGAAATCAAATATTAACACACACACAAAAACGCTATTCCATTAGCTTTGGTAAATTAAATAGATACACTGAGCACCACAAGTAGCTGTTTAAGATGTTGCATTTCAATGCTAAGAAATAATGTATTTCCTGCTATAATATCCTCAGTTACATGTTACTCTAAATAATTATTTCTGCCGGATATAAGTACTTCAAACTAAATACAGCAAATGAACTCTCAAGGCATTTCCTTCATGCTTACAGCCAGATATCCTCACCTGGTTCAATAAATAGATTTACTCAAAGGTGGTATTTCAGAAGATAAGAGCTGATACAAAAGTGCTTCACGGCATATTAATGCTTTTGTAATCTCACATTTCTCCAGAAATACTGTCTTTGCTGCCTTCCACCTTTATGCTCACTAGTACCACTGATTTGGCTTGTTACTATTCGCATTATGAATCTACTTGTCCAAAGCTAAGACTGATGTAGGCAGTGCTTGAAAACAAAATGTCACTGCCGAACAGAAGACTCAAAACAAGGGCTGGCAGCAGCTCCGTCATTGTGTTGCTTTGCAAACACAGGACACACAACTTAATTCATTTCTATAGAGTTTAAATGTGTTCCATTAAGCAAAGATATCCCCCACACTGACACATATTCAAGGATTCTACCTCCTCTGGCTGAGTTTTACTCCTTTGGAAGCACTCGGATTTAAACATTCACACAAGCAATTCCACATACCCTGGGGAAAATCTAAAATGTAGCAAAGTTTACTTTGTTCTTTTCCTCTCAGCCTCTTTTGCAAACATGCAATAAAGCAAAACACTCACAAGGCTGACACCCCATGCAAAACAAGGCAAATCAGTAAGACAGAACAGTGAAACAGACTCTCCCTTACAGTTCAAAGCAGATTTCAAACAGATCAACTTGGTAAGTCTGTGGGTTTGCCAGTGCAGCAAATCTCCCTACAACAGAGCCAGAGATGCTCCTGTAACCACCAAGCAAAGCTGCTTTAACGTTTTGGGTCTCCAAAGCATTCACTGGCACAATAGGCACGGCTTGGGTTCAACAAGGTTGGGAAAAACTGAGTAGTAACAGAAGCAGTAGAGTCAAAACCTCCCACTTTTTGCCCCCATTGTGGAATTAGGGGCTTTACCTTAAGAACAATATGTGTGCTATCAACATAAAAGCACTAGAGTAAAATCTGCTGCAGCAGTGATGTGTTTCTGAAAGATCCATCAGTAGGACCACAGAAAGCTCTTCCACAGATCTTCCGTGCCTGTGGGGAAGTCTAGCTGCACCAGGTAATCAATGTCTAATACTTGACTTTTTAGTAAAAATGTCTATTCATTTTTTTCAAAGTCAACTGCTGAAGCACAAATCTGAAAATTGCCTTTAAGAATGCAATAAAAATACTGAACTTGTATGAACTCTGTATGCCCAAAGTTTGTTATCAATCAAAGGAATAAATCCTGCTGGTTTAACTCTCTAGGGCTGCATCTTACAGAGGCAGTTCACCTTCCTGGCTTTTCCCTTTAAAAACATTGAATGCATGTATAATTATTTGGGGGTGTTTTCACACGCAAGGCCTAAAATCACACAAGCCCTGTCATCTCTCTCCTTTAGTAGTAACTTAGTGTTAATCAAACTACAACATCTCAAACACAAGGAGGACGTTACTATATAAAAAGCAGATTAAACCAGTCATTAAACCTTAGTGTTTGTTGTGAGTGTATGAGCAGGCAGGAATGAGTTTTAGCCAACTGGAAAACACCAGACCACATCTCTACTTCGCTCAAACCTCTGCTGCTGGGCCTTGCCTGTATTTCAGTGCACACTGACAAACCCTTTGGCACCATGAAGTACCTACTGAGCTGCCAGTCACTGTGTTTCTGAAGAAAAGCTATTTCCATAAAGGTAGGAGAGGAATCCTGAATGGAAGCTGCATGCAGCTGTTACTGTGAAACACACACGACTGAAAACTGACGTTGGGATTGTGAGGTTTCTGCTTGCAGGAAAATGCAGTGCCAGATCATGCCGTGCTCCACTGTTGGTGCTGCACTTCAGTGAGAACTCGAAGTTTTATAATCACTCCTCCTTTTATGGGAAATGTGCTCAGGTAACAGGTAGAGGACATTTTAGTGTTAGACCTGAACTCCTTCCCACCCAACCCAAGTAAACTGGAGTTGTCACTAATGTAAGTCAAAACAAGGCTTCCATGTGTTCAGTTGAATTAAGTTCCAATATAATCACTCTCTGGGATTTGAAGCTTACTTCAAATTATATGCCAGTAACTATTTACCCTGAAAAGTCTTGCCAAGCTTTTATGCCATAGTAAAATGTGTGTGTGTGTATATATATATATATATATATTTATATATATATAAAATTTACAGTTGTCATCACTTAGTTTGTCCAATTTCTTCTATCTCTCCACAGTATGCTCAGTTATAGGTTGATGCAGGTCTCCAAGTTGCTGAACATGTTCTATTTCTTATTTGCAATTCTTCGTTTCCTTGTTGCCAGCATATCATAAAAGGGATCCCTGCTGATACTTGCTCTGGAAGAGAAAAAAGGAATCATTGGTTTGGTTAACAAATACCTGGTTTTGAAAACTAAAACTTTTGCTCTCTCTGCCTCGTGGATGACTCCGCACTCTTAAGATGGACGGCTGACTTAGAAGCACAATTATTTCGTTAGCACAAGGTGCTATTCTGCTGTGATTTGTTAAGAGTTCACACCTTCACATCTTGGCTATTATTTATTTCTTTAAGCGTGGGTCTGCTTAGAAACCTTCCAAGGTGAAGTCAAGCTGTGGAAGTTTAAAGCTGCCTGTGAACATGCTTAACATACATGTCACTAAGGTTAGGTGAAGTAAGAATCCAATAGAATTATGTTTAAAGACAATTCACACAAGGTTTTACATTTGCATAAAACAGTAAACCCATGTTTTCCTCATTTGAGTTAGCAGCAGTATTTCCTTAGGACCAGACAGTAACAGGAGATTTTTATCTTGATCCATCAACCCCACAGATCTCGCTGTTAATCCTCGAGGACATTGCCACATCAGAGTTCTTCAAACAAGTTACAACAAATTCTCTTAGTATCATACTCTGAAAAGAGCTTACACCTCATTTCTGAAAGACATTTAAGAATTTAAACTCACTTGATAGATTTAATCCACTCTTCCTTTTCTTCTGGAGTGGGAGCAGATATTCTATACACTACATGGTTGCCTTCCACCACCCTACCATCAGCTTCAGTTTTACACGCTTTAATTACTTGACCTTTATGACTGGGGTTGTAGAGCTCAAAGCAGTTCTGGAGGGTAGAAATGAAGTAATAAATTTAAAGGAACAAAACAAAACTGACAAATTCATTTAACAGTACAATTAAGTTCCATATGGTTTACTTATCTTCATTTAAAAAATAGATATGAAACTGTCTTACTGGTTTTCTAGGGTCTTCAACTTCTCTTATGCTAAGATTTTCTAACGGAATAATTCCTCTAGGTTCTTTGTCCTAAAAAATTAGGAAAATATCCCATTATTAGCTACTTATAAATCTTGATTACAAAGGAAATTCACCATGATATATACTCACTGTTGTGTATTCAAAGTAATACAGGCAATTATCAGTCAGAATAAACCATCTCCGTTTCCATGTTTTTACTCTTCCCCCTACAAACAAAAAGTATTCCAGAATTAAACATGTGCTGCTCTCAAGGCTTCGACAATGGGCAATAATTAAGGAAATATTTAAGTTTTGCTTATTTTTCAAAGTATGGTTTAATTGCTTAATGGTAAATGGATCAGGCACAGATGAGTGAGGTTAAAGGAACATGTTACTGCAACTTGTCCTGAGGCAGCATCAACTATGGAGGTGCCATCAGCCACAAGAGCTGTGGGCAACAGTGAGTGGCCAGACCTGCTCCCTCTGTCCAGGCCCAACGTGTTCACTGCACCAAAAATACCAACTCTGCACAGCTGGTACCAACATTGCACCAAAAATACCAACTCTGGACACAGCCAGTGCTGCTGGGGAGCCGAGCGAGGCCAGCCCTGGGCTGCTCCGACAGCCACAGCCGCTCGCTCACGCCAGCGCTGGCTGCAGAACCAGCAACTGCGTCCCAGCAACAGGAGCAACCCCCTCGACAGCTTGTCCTGGGCAACGAAAGAAAGGGTCCCACCAATAAATTAAGGAGGGGGTAATATATCATTGAGTACACTTGACAGAAGAAATAGCTACTGCTCCAAAAATGCCAATTTTTTCTTCATAAACAGTTTAGACAACAGCAACCACAGCTCCTCTTTCTTACACCTGCCAGTGTCACTCTGTAGGGAAAAGTTCCTTTTTTGAAACAACGGTACTGTTTTGGCCCTTTCCGTTGTTTTTCTGCCACTGGCTGCTTCAGAACACACCTGGCTTCCCACATTACGTTATTTTAAAACTCATTTCCAAGAAAGACAATTGTAGATGAAGCATTCATATGTTATTAGTTTAAAGGTTTAGATCCACCATAGTTATCTGACTTCAGGATTATGTCACCACCTGTGCATCATCCATTCAGCAGTAATTTAATTTCATTAAGCCAACATTTCAAAATAGTTGATCTTGCTATTGAACACCTGTGCATTAAAGAGCACCATTAATACACACAAGATACAGTTTAATCCAAGTCATATAACCAAATTTAAGACATAAGCATAATTTTTTAATCTTTTTGTTCTGCTTAAGATAGCTGAGGGGTTTTTTTTAATACCAAAATCCAAATCATGTTAAATTAAGGAACAATTCTAGGAATATCATGATATTTCTGCATACCAATCTACTGCATATTTGCATTGCAGACCAAGTATGTTGCACGTTGTACCTTCCTCTTGCTGGGTTTCACAACCTCCACGATAACCCAGTGCTAACACACTGCAACATTTAATGGACTCAATAAACTTTATGTTTCCACCAGATGCACTCGTATCTTAAGAAAAATTTAATCTGCAAGCAGGTGTGGTGAAATAAGTGAAGGCAAAATAGTGCAAGATGCAGAAGCCGTGACACAATGAATGGTTGAGTGAACTGGAGACAGTGAGGGAAGAACTGGTGGCATTTTAGTACAACCACTGTGACAGATCCTTAAATAGAGCATTGCAGAGATGTTCAAACTAGCACGTAAGTCACTAGAAAAATTCCCCATCACCTTGACCGAGAGCTGGCTCAAGTATCAGGAAGCATTTGTGCTTGGAATGACGAACTCAAGCTTGACTCACTTCCAGACCAATGGAAAAGCAGCTGCCGAGTCATGGTGCCTGCCAGGGCACTCCCTGCCATCACCACAACGTGACTTGTTTTCACATAACCCAGGATCAACTGCCATGGCTTTAAGTCACATTCTGCTCTCCAAGGTTAGCAGATTAACATCACTTAACATTTTTATGGCCCTAAAACATCACGGTGTTTTTCAGGCTAACAGGTAACATCAGCTATCAGAGGTCATGGCTTGCCCAGTTCTAGTAGGAAAACAACTCAGGAGGAGAAAGAATTAATCAAATAGGGAAACAGGTTACTATCACAGAACAGCTTAAAGTCAACAAAGGTGTTTCCCATAAACTGTGATACCATGTTGAAACACAATATAAAAATCAGTAATAACCATATATTTGAAAGAAGACCTGTTTATAATTTAAGAAAGAAACAACAGACGTAAAACACACACTCTCAGAACAATATGAACTTCCAAGCAGTAAACAGCAGTTGAGTTTGCTGAATGTTTTCCTGACAACATCCCCTCTCTCTGGAAAAGCCAGCTTTCTCAAACCTGAAACCTTTTGTAATCATGCTGCAGTTTTGGTGAAGCTTTTGTCATGAAACATCTCCCAGCTCCAGGGAAGCCACAAAGAAGATTAAGCATTTCCAACAACATCCCTCTTACTGCTCCCTTCTCCCTACAACAGCCAGTAGCTCACTGGGTTACAGCACTCATGGGAGTCCTGGAAATAGACCTTAAGTCCCTAGTCCATCAAGCTATCAGTTACACTTCCAAACGAAAAAAAAAAAAGAAAAAAAAAAAAAGAAAAAAAGAAAGCAGTTAGGCAGGATTTTTTGGTGGGATAAGGAACTACTCTCACAAATGTCTCTGTCTCCCCACCCCATTACTGAGTTGCAGCTGTCAACAGCACAGAAATGCTAATAAAGTTCAAAATCTAATCTGTACTAATCAAATTTGCAGGGGTCACCACATCACATGCA
Organism: Callaeas wilsoni; assembly: GCA_013398955.1. Lineage (NCBI taxonomy): Eukaryota > Metazoa > Chordata > Aves > Passeriformes > Callaeidae > Callaeas > Callaeas wilsoni. Next base: position 64,726 of record VWPU01018590.1, on the reverse strand, counting down.
TTTAATATGCCTTTACAATGGGCTGCAGCCCAAGCAGTTGGCTGATAAGGCGCTGTGCTCTGAAACTCTGCACATGAGATTAATAGGTAAAAACACGTGATAACAAAACATTCTTGTCCTTGGCTTAGATTGCTGTAGGCTCACAAAACAACAACAAAGGGTTTAGTACCATACTTCATCTCTTATTGCAGCTCCCAGCCTTTAAAGATTAAGACTGGAAGGAATTAAGTTAGCCGAAAAGGATCAAAAAAACCAGAGTATGAATCCATAAACATTTACAGAAATGGAGAGATAAGTGACATACTTCTGAAAGATCAAGCTGATTACAAAAATGCACAGACATCTCAAATAATGAAATATAGAAGCACAGTATCTTCCACAGTAGGTGGAAATGCAAGTAAACTACAAGAAAAGGTTATAAGGCAAAATGTACAGAAACAAGAACAGAAACCCTCTTCACCTTTGTGACTCAACATGGGATTACATTTTTTTTAACTCCGGGCAAGGTACAAACTAGGCAACAAGCTAAAAGAAACCATGTATAGTAAAGGCAAAAACAACTGGCAATGACTTAGGAAACATAAATCTTCAAAATAAAAAAGGCCTTAAGGCTAAAGGCAGCAAGGTATCTAAAGTTAGAAAATTCTACCCAAATCTTCGGCTCATTTATATGAAAGTTTTAAAGCTGAAAGAGAGAGATGCACACACCAAGAACATTTTTTCTCCCGAGTTCATTTAGATAGCACCAGACAGAACAGACTCGGTAACTGCACAGTTGGTTGGATCAAAGTCTGGCTTTCTTTTAAAAAGCATCTTCCCTTGACCACAACTCTGATTGCCTCAGCCTGGAAGAGTCTCAGTCACCACCCGAGCCAAGCAAGTACCGGAAGGCACCGGTTTCCTGATCAACCAGCACTGTTCTCTCAGCCCAGATTAGGGAAGAGGAACAACATCCTCCCAAGGACAGATGTGCTGGAATAAGCACCACTGGTGGGACAGGCCCGGACATGAAGCTTTTGGACCATCTCCAAGCACTCCGTAACCACCTGACTGGCAGAAAAAATTAACACACTCATGTGTCTGGCTGGAGTAACTTCCTCTCCAGTTTGGGGGAATAATGTCACAGTTTCCCTGTAACTAGAAGAAAATATTACACAAACCAAGCAATTTGCCAAGAGAAGCTGTTTAAGGCAAGGAAATACCTCCCTGGTAAAACAGTTCTAACTTGGGCATTAGCAAAGAGAGCACAGGCAACAATTTCAAAATACCTTAGAGCGGATGGCAGAAAATTTCATGGTACCAACACCACTCATTATGCAGAAAAATCTGAAAGCTCATAATGTATCAAGCCGCTCCAAGGAGGACTCACTAGCACTCAGCAGCTTTCAGTTTTTAACTTGCTGCATTCATTTTCATTACACCAAGCTTCAAACGATCCAGAACGGAATGATAATTTAGGCCTACCAAGATAAAGATGTCTATTTAAAGGCACTGGCTAAGTCTAGATAGATAAAACCAGAATTGCTGTCTGGCTGCCTGGTTTGGCACTTGGACTTCACGCAGTCACCTCTGAACAATTCAGAGCAGCAAACCCTCCGAAAGCCTTCTGCACCCTCCCAGCCTTCTAAAGCCCAGAGTCGTCTTTTGGACGGATGAATTTTACAATATATGAAAGTTTCATGATATCCACTTTCTGCCCAAAGAAATGTCAATATAGTGAGAGATGGAATAGTAAAAAAGGGGCACAACTACATAAATGGGAAGAGCTGACTATGAGAAACACCAGATACAAAATACTGTCTTGATATACTCAGGGTCTTCAAGTAGTCTTAGTCATGTTTATAGTTTTAAATAAAACTTTCTATTTCAACTTTTATGTTTTATCACAACTGAGCACTTAAACTCTCATATAGGAGATTGTCTCCTTAGCATTTCAACAATACATGGACTTTTAATACGAGAATCTTCTAGAACTGAAGGAAATCCTACCCATTTCACAAGAAGTGCTTCCCAACAGAAAGGACTGTAAAAATACAAATTATGTGGATTGAGACAGCAGTCTCAACACATAGTTTAAGACTCCTAGCAAACAGGAAACTTGAGAGAGAGGAAAGAATTAAAGGGGGGGAAAGACAGTCAGGTTTATTTCTGGTCACTGCATCTAAACTAGCAGTGTATTAGTCTGTACCAGTCTGTGTCTGTGGAAAAAATGCAGTCTTTCACGGAAGCACAGCTCCAGGCATTCCCAGGCTGATTCACCAGAGGCTTCTGGACACGTTTCATTTCTTTATTCAAATAACCCTCATACCGTGGGAGTGTTACGTGTAACACCCTTCTGCTTCACACACCCTTTTACTACTGGGTTTTCTGTGCGCTGTGTCTCATCTGCATCCTACGCACTGAAGACTCAGGCAGAGTTTTCAGTCCTGACCTGTGGTTTATTGACTTTGCACCAAAGCCAGAGACAGACTATGCAGAAGTTGCTGGCAGCTCTCACTTTCAGTCATCGCTTCCTCAATTTCTTTGTTCCTCCGTTTTTTATTAGATCTCTTTTATGGGCAGTTTCTTGCACAGAGGATGTTGTCACTCCCCTACACACACTCACACTTGCCTGGACTCTCAGGGTGTGTCCGAGTCCATGAGGGAGCACTGGCAACAGCAGCAGGCACAGCAGGGCCTTACACTCAACCTCTTCTCCAAGCAGCACATTCCACCTACATCAGCCTGAAAGGCTTTTCTGTTAACCATCATCTCGTGCTACCAAATGGAGAAAAGCTGCAGTGTCACGTTTGAAACTGTGCCAGCTGAGCCAATACAGGTCAAAAAGCAAGAGCTTTGCTTCTTTGTAGTTAGAAAAGGAGCTCCACAGCATCTGTAGCGCAGAAGTCAGAATTCAACATCGGAGAGCACGTGAATGAATTCCAAATGCTTCCTTTTCACATCCATTTCCTTCCAGCACCAGCATGACCACCACGTTCCAGGTGCAATCAGCAGAGCGGGCCCATGGCTCTATCCAGGCTCTACTGTCACCATCCTCCCCGTGAACACCCCAGCACACATCCCTTTTCACACTTTAGTCACCATTCTCCAAGTACAAACTTCCTTCCACTTCAACACACTGAAGTGGCCAACAACTGGCTCTACTGAAGTGTGGGCTGCTGTTCAAATTTTTAAAATGTATTGTTTTGAAAAAGAACTCTTAGAACAAAGTGCCAGTCTCCTTTATAAAGGAAAAAAATTCCCTAAGGCCAAGTGAAAAAGTGAATCCTATCAACTTTACAAGAGTCTGTAAAAACAAAGGCATCTTGCAGTGCCAGGAGACTGAACTACCTGAGCTTTCTGCAACCCTAAATTTGAAGCTCATTTAAGACTCTGTTAAACAAGCTAAATGTATTATTTAAAAGGAAAAACAAGCAGGAAAAAGAACAGCTTTTACAAATACGTAGTTCAAATGTAATCAATCTTTCAATAATCTAGTATCATTGATTAACAAGTAACAAAAACACTGAAACTTCACGACAGAGTAAGACATGTTGTTTACTCTCAGTAGAGATTGTTCTTTCCTTATGTTCTTCCATGAATGAGAAAAGTGTGCTGAAGTCATCCTTATTTTTCTGCTTTACATGTAAACGCTTTCTTGTTTTGCAGAACACACTTGCATGTGAGTTAGACACTGACATGCCAGTCCCTCAGAGCACCACTGATGACACTGTTAGTGACACTGAGTGAAAAAGCAAAATGCTACAACAAATCTGATTTAAAAAAAAAAGAAAGAAAAAAGAAAAAAACAGGAGGCAGTAGGAAGAAAATAAAAGAATGAGCAACTGAAGAAGAGGGGACTGGAAAGCAATCAGATACGTACCTCCTAACGCAGAATAAGCAGAGACAGCCAGTCACAGAACAGAAAGGTGATAGGTCATAGGCCATAAGGAAAACAAGAAGGCACATTTAAACCACTCATTAAAAAATCATAGCCAAAACCAAACCAAGAGAAACTCACAAATAATATGGAAAAATAAAGACATACAAAAATAACTATTTGAAGAGAAATCCTTTTTTTGTACACAGAAAACTGTGTTGAAATATCACACAGTTTTCTGAAATGACCTTATGGAGACTTAGTTGTTATTTATCAGTCACAGCATGTGGTAAATACCATGTGGTGTTTCCTTTTTGTCGCCGAGTTTTTATTTCTCAGATCTCAGAAATAAAACTCCGAAGTTTGAAACAAGATTGCTAATTTGGGTATGCAAAATAAGAAGCAACAGCCTTCAGACGTAAAGGAGCTACTTATTTTGGTACACACATTTTAAAATACGAAGTTAAACCTGTTACCTTCACAAGAAAGCAGGAAGACAGGGAGCAGCAAACATGCTAACAATGAACAAACATACAGCAGCAGAACTGCCCTTGTGACTAACCTAATTTCAGCAGCCAACCTTCTCTATCTGGATTAAAAAATGTATGCGTTAGATCATTTCCATCATCCTCTGGAATTTTAAATGGCTCATTCTTAATACTTTCATATAAATTCTAGAAAAATAAAAAAAAACAGGAAAAAGACCTCATTAATAAATGTCTTAACAGAAAATGCAACCAGGATAACTCACTGCTTCTCAGACTATTTGTATAAAAAGCACAGAAAATATTGTCCAGAAAATTCGGGACCACCCCCTGTCAATCTTTGTTTACTACTTTGATCAAGTTAGATTTTAAACTACTTCATCTATAAGCAAGTCTCTCTTCAGTACAAATTTTGTAAGCACTCCTAGCAATGAGAATTTTATTTTAACTTCAGCATTCAGTATTTCAAAGGTTTCAGGATCAGTCTCATTTAGTACAAGTTTTGCCAAATGAATCTGGCTTTTCAGAAAATGGTGTAGCCCATTACACTGTCTTACAGCAGTAAATATTTTTACTGATTTCTCAAGGAGGGAGCTCCACAAGACGTGGAAAAAATGAGGCAACAAGGAAAAATAATTTTTACTATTTTTTTCTGACTTATCTAGAAATACTACTTTTTTTCATAAGAAGCCAATTCCACAAGAATTTTGCCATAAGCAAACTACTGAGAGATACACAGAGTGTTTTCTCTGAAACATTCTGTTCTCAACAAAAGGTTGGATATAGGGAGAACTAGCTCAAAGTAGCTGTGAATATCAGAAAATGCTTCTTTCAGCTACTCAAATGGCTACACATGCTAGAGAATGTTCTTTTGACAAAGAACAATGACAAATCTGCCTGAGAACTCTTGTACACACTTTTAAGTCTGCTATTAAAAACACAAAGCCAGGCTTTGTCTTACCCAGCCCAACTTACCCTTAGCAATTCCTCTGGAAGGTCTCCACCTTCATTAATTCCACGATTCATGGAGATAAACCTCTCCACTGTGGGTTTATCTCGCACGTTGTGGTTGTGCAGGCTGGTATTCAACATAATGATGGCAAACGAAAGCACGTAACACGTATCTGAAATCAGATTTGAAAAATGATTTATTTTCCCATGTGTTGTGTGTACAAACCTGTGAAATTAATATAGAGCTCATCCTGACTGATAAAGAAGAAGAAATAGTAGAAAAATCCTGAACACTGTACAGAAAAGTCTAAAATCTTTAAGCTGTTGAAGCAAGCCCAAGAGGAAAAAAATGTTACAATTCAAATAAAAAACAAGTATAAGAAAAACTGTATGAGAATCCAAAAAAAAAGTAAACTCTTATGAAATCATTGCTATCACCCTAAATTAACATTTCACTTGAAACACTGAAGTGTTGGGCAAAATGTTCTCTGCACAGATTTTGCCTAAATCATAGTGCTGGATGCTATAATAAACCTGGTCCATCAGCCTCCTCCTACTCAAAGTACTTCCAAAGCTCTCTCCAAAGAGAAAGAATGGTCTCTTCAAAATAATATTTTGATTACATTTAAAAAGACTGAAAATGACATTGACTCAATTTCTTGGCATACAGGAGGCAGCTAGCACTACTGGATAATATCAGAAAATGACAAAGGAAATCTTATCATGCCTCTTGACATGGTTATGATTATAGTAAATTCTCCCAGAATTCAAGTACAAGATTCTGTGTAAGAAATAGCAGGATGAAAACCTGCTACAGTGAGGAAAAATGTGCCTGCATCTTCAGCAGGTTGTTTTCAGTAGCTGTTTTCCTCTCTAGCTATTACAGACCTGCTTTACACCAACCTTTTCCCATCCTATCTATTCCTCAAATTAAGTGATCAAGAGCAAACTATTTGTGTATATAACCAAAAAGACCAACAATGCCAGGGCATTCTGTGCAGTTCTGTGACGTTTTATAAATGAAAACACATTCTGACCCTAAGCTTGCACCTCTTGGATTAGACAGTCACATTTTCTCAGTTCTCAGGTATTTCTCATTTCACGTATTATTTTATCCTCGACTTCTGAACTGGCCATTATCTCCTTGCATCAGATGGAGAGGAACATACATATGTATAAAATTATATTTGGATCATGTAAGTACTTCAGAACTCCTGTGGTTTCCTGTGACTGACCTGTAGACTGGAAGACTCCTGGGTTACAAAGGCAATAGCGTGAAGCAAAAGCTTCCATCATACGGTCAATTTTTTGAGCCTCTCCTGGGAGTCTGAAGCTCCACAGAAACTGCCTACAGAAGGGAAGAATAGTTGTTAGATTCATTCCAATATTTATATATTAAGCATTTATTACAAACAATCCGAAACAAACAGAAAAAGAAAAAAACCAGCAATGTCTATATAGAATGTCCTAGAAATATGTTCTCAATCTCTCAACACACAAGTCAGGAGCTATTATAAAGCAACATGCACAGATGGCTAGCCCAGTAACTCAGCCAGCAACACTGCATGCTATCAGGCAAGATAATATGGCAGTTCATATTCTGAGGCTCTCTCTTTTTTCCAGACTAGTAAACAATTTTCTGTATGCATCCCATTTTTGCCATGAGAATGCTATGAGGGAAAAAAATGAGTTCAATCCTCCCTGGGTTTCCTGGCTACAAAAAGCAATGAACAGTCAGCTAGACTTTATTCACAATGTGAAAAGACACATTACACAAAATATTTCTGGTGTAAGGAGAGAGAAACAAAGAATACAGAAAGACTTAACACGTTTACTCAAACTCATACAAAACCTTTTTCAAATGGTAATAACAACAAGAAAATCCCACTGCTTAGAGAGGTGCTGCCTGTCTGCTGTAAGCTCACTCTACAAGAATCAGACCTAGGCCTTAAAAAGAACAAAAAGAACAACTCATGTCATCATTTCGGTAATTTTGTAATATATGCAGCAGATCTTGCTGCTGCTTAGCAGCACAAACTGGAATACAGAATTGACTTTTGTAACTCACTGTTTCTACACAGAGGTACACTGGAATGCATACAGGACAAAAGTCTTCACAAATTTATTTTGGCACACTGTGGCACTGTTCCAATGAATTTCATCATTTATTCTTTTATCTCTTAGCAAAAGAATGATCTGAGTTAAACCAGGATCTAAACCAGCAAAGTTACATGCTCTGCCATGCAAAACAAGTTCTCACTATTCCCTGTACATTGGATGCGAGTATATCAACCATTTATTCCTGTCTTCATCAGTTTTCATTTTAGGACATTATATTCAAGTGTCACAGGCCATCTTTAGTTTGTCAGCTCTATATACTGTCTTTTACTCACCTCGTGCAAGGTTCCAACCCAGATCACGAATTTTGTAAGCTACCAAAATACAAACATTTAATAGTAGCAGCTGCTAAGGAAGAATAAAGTCAAACCTAACATCAAATTGGGTAAAAGAGACAGGAATACGAAGCTTCCCAGACAAGCTTCAGCAGCCACAGAAAAGGCTTCTTTGGCTCAAGCCTCAGGCAGCTCAAGTTATCATCACCACATCACTCAACCATAGCAAAGCTGTTCTGACTCCGTATCACAAGGCACTGCACCAGGAACAGAGATCACACGGACATTTCCATTTATCTGGTGTCAGGAGGGAGTCACTTGCAGCATAAAAACAGGCAGAACTGTCTAAATCAACTTAATTTACTCAATCTGTTAGGGATTTACACCAAGATGAGACGGGATCTCACAAGGTCACTGTATGCAAGCATCCCAGATAAATCAAGGGAACTGTTCACGTAGCAAAGGAAAAAAATAAACTAAGATAGCACACTTTCTTTCACACGATAAGTGGGAAACTTAGGGAAGCAGAAGAAAATCACTTGTTTCAAAGTTTACCTCTCTGTGATTGAACACAATCAGTGACTATGGTCAGTGGATTTCTCCCCCTCCCTGCCCAGAAGGACAAGTTGAAGTGGAATAAAAGGAGGAAGAAAATTACTTAAGTAAAGAGTTTATTTCTTTTTTAACCTATCTCTGTGCTAAAATATAAAATAGGTCTTCAAATGTCCATATACAGCAGGCACACCAAGGAGTAACAGCTGTTTTAGTTGTCTGTATTTATCTGAAATCAGGAGTTTTCGCCCTCAAAGGCAGCACACACGAGCCATCAGAAGGGTTAAACAGAGCTGTCTCTGCTCACTTGCACAGTAATTTGTACACTTGTGCTGAGCTGTACAGCAGCTTTCTGATGAATAAATCAACACAGTGACTCATATAAACATGCAATTTGATAAAGGAAGCTCAGGTCAAAAATCAGAAAGAATTTACTCACCTTAAGGCTTGTACAAGATTGAGATCAGCGAACTCATGGAGTTCAACAAAAGCCTGAAGAACTTTAATATTAAATTCATCTCTATGAAAAGCAAAAATGGAAATAGACAGTTACAATTCTGACCTTTAAAGATTTGTTAGTTATCTTGATTTGCTTCCAAAAATAAATAAGGAAATAAACAATCAAATCAAGTCATCAGAAATAATTACACATTTATTTGAGAGGTATTTTAATATTTAACACTAGTACTTTGCCCATTTTTGCTGGCAGGTTAGCAAAAGACAGTACATTGGAACTGACTGTAGAACTGCTTATTTAAATGACCAAAAAATGGCCTTGCCTTCTTTGCTTCACATTTATTATTACTGCACCTGCCTTGGCATAGGAAGATACCCGAGAAATTTATTCAGTAAAGTCTTTTGCAGAAATTGTCATGAATTCTTAAAACAATGGTTAATGTAAGACTAACTTCTTTAGCCATACGACACACGACAAACAAACTATCTTTTTTTTCACCCTAAGAACAGAAATATTAAAGCAGTATCTTAATTTGTGTACAAAGGTAAGAAACAAAAATGTTTCTATTGATTGTATCCAAGAAAAAGAACAGCTTTTGAAAAGAGCTACTTAGCATGTACTGTACTCTTACTCCATTCCCAAAACTTGGTACAACAAAGTTTACTAAAATTAGAATAGGTTTTCAATGGGCTTCCTCTCATTCATCTGTTATATTGGTATGCAAATCATGACCCAAATTATGCTTTGTTTGATAAAAGGATGTTTAAATGCAAGAGTACTATTGAAACATTAATGAACACAAAACTATGTGGATGGACAGAACTTGGCCTACACCATCACTGAGTTCCTGTGCCAAAGAATAAAGGTTTATAATCCTCAGGGTGTGCTTTAAATACATCACCAAGACAGAATGTCGTGTATCAGCCTCCACCCGAAAACAGAAAGGGGTGCACCCACCAGGAATTATCTGTTGCTTTGCTACTGCATACTCAGACTAACCTGCAACACTCAGCAATAAATACCTTAAAACCAACTGTTCATTCACTGGCAGGTTCCCACATTGTTTACAGAAAACACACCAGTTCTGTCAGCAAATCCAAGCAATTCTCATCAAATTTAGTAACACACAATTCAACTGAGCTACTACTTTTCAGTGAAGTGGCATGAGAGTGCAAGAAGAGAGCACTCGAGAGGGGTATGTTTTACTTAAAGCAAATTATTTATTTTGTTTATAGGCATGCAGTATGTGTGCTGGATACACCTCCAAAGACACAAGCCAAATACGACAAATGCTTCAGGAAGCTACTTAAAAATGAAGACTTACCCACATATAAAGAAACTGTAACTCTTTTTTTAGGATGTAAGTAATCCCTTATTTATTATATTTTTTGCTATATTTTTAAGTGTTATCCCATTCCATTTTATCATTCACTTTTTTCAGTTTGCTGAGTGCTGTAAGACTATAAAAGTCAGTAATATAGAATGTATCTCTTTATGGCAGAATGTTATATAAATATTTCAGTCTGTTGACTGACCTGGTCCCATCTTCAGCTCTATTTAGCTAGAATACAGAAGTAATTTATGATGGGCCCCTGAGAGGTGGTGGCAAAGTACAAGAGAACATCCTCAGACATAATTCTGTTGTATAAAAACTGTTGACATGACTACATATTCTGCATAGAGACTTCACAGCAAAGATTTATTTTCAAAATGCTCATATTACAGTAAAAACTTTCACTGAACCTATGAAAGCCAAGAGGAAACTGCTGAGCAAAAACCACGCCACTGATGCTGGAAGCAGACTGAAGGGACCTGCCACAGCCCATCACCACAAGAGCACATCCCAAATGAGTGACCTTCGCGAGCTCCCCAAGTGGCAGCGGACAATGTGCCAGCAGGTACATGCACACGCTGCACCCCACTGCACTGCTGCCTCTCTCACAGTCAGTTCCTGGGCTGCACAGCAATGGAAGTCATTCGCATTCTGATTGTGTTTTGCAACAGCGTGCATAAATATGCACACTGCATGTTTACTGCCCCAGGATTGATAAGGAGGGTGCAGCTGCCCTTGGAGACGCCTGCTTAGCAATGGGACGTGTGCGTGCAGGGAAGTGACAACACCAAAACCTGCTTGTGAGTACTGTCCCAGGAAGTACCTGTTTCAATAATTAATCTACTGTCTAATTATTACTGACTGTAAATCACTCCTCCTCTGGACACAGAACCAAGAGTTACCAGCAGTGTTGCAACACAACTCTCAGACATTTCAAAAGCTCATGGTATTAAATTCTGCACTACAGACAAATGTTTTGGTTTACTCAAAATACTAAATTATAGTTAATTAAATATCATTCCACAATGTACCCATTTAAAAACAACAACCTAAAAGGAAGAAAACCTATCACAATATGGTAGAAGTTTTACATCCCCACTGTAGCTTTTATAGATCTCAGAGTACTCGAGCAGCTCTCTCCTGCAGCCTGTGAAGGGGAAGAGAACTACCCAAAATCTGTAAATGTGCTTTGTAAGCTCAAGAGTGAAGTTCCAATAATTTTTACTTTACCTTTCACCAAGGTAATCTCCAATTACCGTTTTATTTAATCCTTCTCCTTTATAAAGGAACTGTGCAATGTCTTCTGCAGTGTTGTGCAGGAGGTCATTTTCTATCAGAAACTGTATTCCCTAGGAAGAGCAATTCCAGAGAAAAAGGAGTGTTATGACTTCTTCCACAAGCATTTATGTAAATATCACTTGTAACATTTGGTACTAATATACTGACACAGACATAGCACATTAAGAATTACATTAACCTACAGATTTTTATTTCTTTTAATAAAACGGTAAACAAATGTTTTTCAGTTAGATGAACAATATTTAGTAGTGGTTTTAAGATGAAAATGAGAACACATTTTTAAGGCTAGAAGTACTAGGTGGCAGTTTGAATCTCTCAACCATAGAAAGATCAAATATTAATTGAATAATGACAGTGTGTTGCTCTTTGGAGCTAATGTGTGAGCTGGCCTGTTCCCAACATTGCATAAATGTCTACAGAGCCGTAATCTGCAAAATCATATAATGAAGAGGTACGGAGAAACAACTTAATTACCACCATGACACAAAATAAAGCATCTGGTATAATCTACAAACTGCAACCCAATACATCAAGCCACTACTTGCAGTAGGAAGTCACAGCTGAAGATACTGAAACCGGTTTAAAAGAGTTTATGCTGACACTGGGATTATCGGTGAATTCTGGTTGTGCTGGAACTAAACTATTCACAAAGGACTGCAGCTACACTACTCACAAAGAGCTGCTCAGTCAGCTGCTACCAAAGGCAGGTGGAGAGTCTTACCCTGTCCCTCAGAGGGTACTTCATCAAGCCCCAGGACTCCTATTCCTCCATAAATTACTGCCCTACAACTGGCACACTCTAGGGAAGCCCAGAGACCTCTGCAAAGCGGCAAAGAAAGGAGACTAGGAGTTATACAGAGATTATGGAAAGGATGGAAGGGATGCTGCTGTTCCGACACCGAGCAGGTCACACAGAGATAACCATCCTCTTTGCACCCCACAGACCCCAACAAAGATGTTGCTACTCCTGCTGATTTCTTCAAACTCTAACAACATGCTGGTGAAAAGTAGAAATGGAAACTCTAAGTAACCTTAATGTCTTGGATTCCAGATATGTACAGAACAGGTTAATAAAGTATTACTAATATGCTCTACTTCAGTATTTCAGAATTTCAAAAATATAAATTTTTCAATTTCTGCAAGTGGCATATTATTTATTTTATTACTGAAAAAATTCCCTTTTTTTTGTATAGTATAGGTGGCCCTCTAGTAACATTCAAAAGAAGTTATTATCCTTCTGTTTGGTTAATTCTAGTTCTTAATAATTAAATGGTTACCTGCCTGACAAAAAAAAGGTCAGTTTTCTGACCTAATTTAACAGAGAAAGTAAACTGTGATGTTATAAAGCTTGAAGCTTTCTTTAGAAAGTCTGGAATGCAATTCTTTCAAAACAAATTCATCATCATCTGAAAACTTTCAATGCCAGGCTGGTACTCTGACGACTTTATATTTTGATAACTCATTTCACAACAGACATGGTTTCTTTGCAAAGAATATATCCATTGTATCTTGAAGCAGAAATTGCTGAGCTTTCCTCAAAACTGATCCCTTCAAAGCTTATTTGCACAATATTTGACTACAAAACATAGCGCTTTTTCCCGTCCCAACTCATACAAAAAGCTCTCATCTCTGACAATGAAAAGAGCATCTTTCCTCTGATATCAGAAATAGCAGATTCTCCTGTTCAAAACCTGGACCATATTATTCATACTTAGTATAAACAGACTGAGCTGAATAAGTTTTTTGAAGTTGTACAAGTTACTGATCATGGACATGACTTCAACTATGGAAAACAAACTTCTGTGCACAGAAGCAGACATTTTACCATACTGCAAAAATCTATTTAATTTTCCTTTTCCTGGATTTTTAAAAATTATTCCTAAGATGTTAAAGAACCAGAAGTCAAACAGACAGGAAAAGGAATTTGTCTGGGACAACAACTTCAGAGCCTGGAATAAATGGCAAAATAGGCCAAGCAAATCCCCATCACCTCCTACGCTATCTTTTGTCTTGATGCAAATTTTCTCTCTGTAGACTGACAGGAGACAGATGACAGCTGTACTAGTTTAACTTCCCCACACAAAACTCATGGCTACAGACACGTTCAATATTCACTACAAACACTGCATGGAATTTTTTTTTTTTTTTTTTTACGTCACTGCAATGAAATCTGCTTTGAATTTCATCGCTTTTACAGTAACTCAATTGCAAATTTTGCAGTTATTTAAACCCTGCCTTTGTCACACAGAATTCATTTCCTGGGCCCAACACAGGCACCACCAACTTCAGCATGGTGAATCACCAGCACAACTTTGTCTCTGCACAGGGATTCTTGAAGTGTTTTACAAACTTTACCACTACAGCCCTTCCCACAGGAGCTCACCAAACCCAACCCCCCAGGTACAATATCATGGAAGTACATAAAATACACCCATTTTCAGAGGGGGCAAGGGAGAATTGCTGTACACACACACACTAGAATGTGTAAAGATCTCCAAATAGAAGTGACAAAAGAAAATTACCTCACTGTGTTCCTGCTAGTATGAAAACATCAGACCTCTGTTACCTGGTTTTAAAGAAGGAAACTTGGTGGGTTCAACCCAAGTATTATTACCCCAATTCTATGGCATTCCTAAATCCAGAGACCATCTTCCCTCTTGTTTATGAATGAAAAACATCCTTTTCCCATTGAACCCAAGGCAGCTTTTCCCAGCACCAGAAGGATGCATACTTTAGCTGTCTGTAACTTAATGTAGCAGCTGCAAACAACGCCATGACCCAGCTTTAGAGCAGACAGCTACTGCAGCCACCACTGATCACAGGCATTAAGAAATTACTACTCTAAGTCTGTTTACCACATTTAAATTATGGTACAGTAGCAGTGTGGCCACAGCATCTATTTATAGAAATAATTTCATCCAGCAAGAACCGTAACAAAAAATAGTTAATGCTGGAATGAAAGCATCTGACATCATCCTGTGACTTTGCCACAAACTTCTAGGACTTGAAAGAGCTGGAGGACAACAGGAAACTACCAGGATATTTGGGGGTATTCTGACATCCTAAGAACAGAAATTAAGCAGTCACCAAAACGGAAAATAAAAAGACATGGCCAGCAGTTCAGGAAAGGTTCTTGTACTTGAGAATTTCTGGCAAACTGAAAACAGCCTGAAGAACAGAAGCCATCAGCATACTTGGAACATTTCAGAAAAGCCACCAAAATGTAATTGAATTCAATACAATTGGAAAGAAAACATGTCAAGAACACAGGAGAACAAATGCTAAATGATTTCCAAAAAGACCTTAAAGAATACTCTTCTCAAATTCAAAATGGAATCTCAATTACAAATAGAAGACAATAAAACAAAGCAAGGAAGATGAAATATGAAAAGCAAAGGCTAAAGGTCAAATATGTCAAAGAAGCTCTTTAAACATTGCAGGGGAGGTCTGTAAGAGAATGTGCAGGTCCCCGAATTTTCCAGAAAATTAACGACTATTTAAGAAACAGAGAGGTACTTCAGGAAGAAGAACTGCATTACTTCTTGGCTACATGCAGAGCAGATGGCTTCAAACTGGTAACCAAGCTTGTACAAGTCAGATAGGTACACACCTCTATGTATATACAAAAATACAGATGATCACACACGTCTTTTTCAGAAACAGGCTTTAGATACCCAAATATGAAAGTCTGCATGAGAACAAATTTAAAAATATGGCAAAGGTATTTTGAAAGATAAAAATAGGAGAGCGTTAAAGAAAAAAATATGGCCTCACTAACAACCACATATCAAAATTTTTTTAAATTATATTTGATATATCAACATAGAACACCTTTATCACATCCAAAACAAGCCAGGTCAATCAATACCTGGCATATTTGGCTGTTGATAAGTAACCTTCATTATCAAGGGTTTGCCTAAGTGAAAGAAGCATGCGACTGGCATCTGACCTGATGACTGCTTCCAATTTAACCCTCTGCTCAGTGTGCTACAGGATATGCAAGTAAGGCCCGTGAACTTACATTATCAGAAATATTTCTGAAGAAAAATATAGAAGTATTTGTCATGGATCGTACTACAAGCAGAAACTTGATTCCTGACAAGTGAAAAAAAATTCTCTTACCTTTTTAGGGTCCATGTTGAATTTCTTCCTTCCCATGGCTATTTGCTTATTTCTTTGTGTAGTTTTGCTACATATGGAGACAAAGAAGAAACAACAAGCATTTACCAGTCCATCTTTTAGAAAAACAGAAACTTCTAGATGAGCTTTTAATTTGTGTTTTGGCTACTTTGTATTTATTTTCTATTACAAAACCAAGACATTCATTTCTTATAATGGAGAAAATTATGTTACTGTTTTCAATTCCTTTAAGCAATTGCAGCTTCAGAGACCCATATCCTTATCAACTGGACAGTAAAATATTACACTCTATCCAACATATTCTCTATCCAAATAAATGACATGCCTGCATGGGATTAAGTCAGGCCTTATAACAGACTAAATAAAGGTGATCCATTGTTTGTTTAGCATGGGAATAGTATTTTTACTTGCTGTTCCTGGAAGACCTGTTCCAAGGTCTTACTGAATCATGTCTGTATGGTGGCATTACTCACCTTTCTTCTGCACTAGTCAGATTATCAATTTCAGTCATAACCTCAGCAATTTCAAATTTTAATCTCTGTCAAAAGAAGGAAGGACAATACATTAAATGACATTAGAACACCTTTTGAAATGATCTATCATATAATAATATGATCAATTAGGTTTTATTTTCTAGTATTTGTTATTTCACTGAAGAAAAGTGAACAATCTTAGGGCTTCCCTAGGTATTTAAAGATTTTACCACAACTGAATGACTGTTAAACACATGAACCTGCAGTCCTAGTGTGTGCCCGTGTCAGAGCACCAAGACCAAGCTACCATTATCAATTAATAAGATTTCTCTACCCACGTTTTTCACTCTCTCCTATCCTGGATGCAAATCTGCTGTTTAATGAGTTTTTGATTACACAAATCAAATGCGGACATCTGCACATATTGCAATTACATAAAATCAGAAGTTAGTATTTTTAAAAGCACACACATGATGCATAAATCCTTTTCACTATTAGGAGTATTTAGCTTAAGTCATTTATATGCTTTTAAAACCATTACCTGAAATTCATATTTAGGTCTGCAGCTTACTGTAACTTAATCTACTGAAGGAGTCTAAGGATCTTTACAGTAAATCAATTACCTCAATATCATCAATCAGTTCTTTTTTCCTGCGACGAATATTTAAAAGCTCTTCTCTTTCTTCCATGGAGAGGTCATCAGGCACTAGAGTTCGTCAGGAATAGAGAAAAATGTACCATTTTTTAGCATTTGCAAACATACCTCATCACAGAAAACTTAATAATAAACTGATTAGGAAAAATAAGCTTACATGATACATCAACATTTCTTTTACATCATTTTCAGGAAAAAAAAACAAAAAAATCAAAACGAACATCACAAATGAAACCTAAATCTAATAGACTTGTAATCTGCTTTATAAAAATCCTAAGTAAGGTAATTGAATGAATGACTAGGGACAGAATCTATCTTTCAAAAGAAAAACAGACAATGAAAGGAATCTTGCTATCATCCGATGTGGCAAGACTGGGCTCTACAGCTTCATTGTCAAATTCAAGTCGGATATAATTCCTATCATATCAGTAACATACCAAAATTCTTCATGCAAATTAATTATGATTCAGAAGATATGACTATCTTCCAGAGAAAAAACTCAAAGAATAGCCAATGCTATACACAAGATGTGTATCCTGCTGCTGACTTCAGACATCACCTAATCCCAGCAGTGCCCCTGCATTTGGTTGCTTTGGAGAGCGAGATGCAGGCGGGTACAACCCAACAAACACCTGGAACACCAAATACCTCCCAGCAGGATACACAAATACAGCAGCAGAACCAGTTATCTAACACAAACATGGGCTTTGCATAACATCATTTAGGTGAGTCTGTAGTATTTAAGTCTATTTTAGGTCTCTCCTTGGCCATGCTAAACCAAATATATGACCCTGTTGATAAAAATCAGTTGCTACTGAGGATGCAAACTTGCATCTGTCACTCACCCTACCTTCACCCTGTGTCTCTGTCTGACAACCAGCAAACCCAAAAACTATTTGCACAAAATCTTTGCTTTTCTTGAACAATCCCCAGCAAGAAACTTCTTTGGACAGAGATTATTTCTGCTCAGTTATACAGCACTAGACACCAACTACAAATACTCATCTTCGCTGCAATGATCCTATAATAACAGTTCTAATGCTACCCACTTTCTTGGAAATAGCTCCTTAATTATAGAATAGCTTTTCCTTCCAGCTCAGTAAAATGGAACAACAAAAGTAATTAATAAGGTAAGTAAGAGAAACACACAACAAATTTGGTCATTTGTGATGGCCAAAGCCACTGCTTTATGTCCTATACACATGTAACAGACTGTAGCAATAGGATTACAAAAAAAAGTTCAGCTTCAGAAGAGAGTTTTAAACATGCATTTGGAAAAGAGCTTCTGCTCAAATCTTCATAATCAAATATATTGATTATTTCAACATCCAGTGGTGAAGCTCCTTTCCTTTTAGGATCCGAATCATAACAAAATCTAAATGGCGACAGACCTTGTTAGACATCAAGTAATTATGGCAAATGATTTCATTTAAGTACTCCAGATACAAACATGATTAAATTACTTTCAGTTTAGGAAATGACAGTCTTCTGTTGAACAAATACCAGACTTCAATATGTTTACCTGCTTATTCTCTTCATCTCATCAGAAAGCCACCCACTCCTAAAAATTTCTTGCATGCGAATAGCGGTAAGATTCTTTTCACATCAAACCTTATAAAGACACGTCCCTACATCACATCTTTGTCTTACATGTTTACTCTAAGATCCTAAACCAAAGAGAATTAATGACTATACACACACTATGTACATACACACACCACAAATACTCCAAATACTTAACTGAGGACTAACAATTTAAAAAAAAATACTGCTACCCAACGTTGATTATAAAAAAGACAAACCATATATAATCCCCCTCTTAGCTAGGAAGCACATTCTGATACCCTTAAAGCATTTCTGCAGTAGATGAAATTACACTGCAGTTATACAGTAGCAGTATTAGTAAGAGATGCTAAATTTTTAACTCTTTGCTGCAGCAAGACATTTTGCTAACTTTCACCTTTGCTGGTGACTAGAAAGTACTAATTAAACCTCAGGAAATCATCTTTAAGCATTAAATATTTAGAATTCATATATGGTGTTGCTTCTTCAAGCTGAGTTACAAAACCTCTGGATTAGCCACTACCATAAACCCCTCCCAAATCTTGCACACCAGCGAATGGTGCTGCAGTTTCTTCTCCCTTACTCTATATGCAGTGAAGGCTCCTTGGGACAGGTTTGGAATATCTGGAATAAGTGAAATTGTTTTTTTCAAATCAACACAAATTGTAACAGTTTTCTATGCTCAAGCAACCCACAAAAAAAGAGAAATCAAGCACCTCAGTGTTTTCCTACAGCACTCAAATACTGTCTGCTGTATTTTCCTCTCCTCTGATCACAGCCACAGCAGAGACAAGCCTCACAGTATAATTAATGATGCTGTTAGACAGAAAGGAAAAAAGCTAAATGGAGTCAGACTACCTTTTGCATTAGGAAATAACATCAAGTATTTATCTGCCAGATACAAGACAAGCAGTCTGCTGGAAAAGAAGACTCTGCACTTGGAGAGCACTTAGATAAAACTGGACATTAATGCAACACCTTTAAATAATGGTATTTAAATATCAGAGCCAAAATACTTCAGTATCTTTCGACAAGAATAGAAGAGTCAAGATATAACTGAGTGGGAGTTACAGTACTGCTCGATTTCTAGAAACTCTTGGTATAGACAGTATTTTCCTTCCCCTCACACCACCAGCACAGAGAAGGGATGATTGACTCGCCAGGATCACTCCCAAGTGCACTGTCCTGCAGACACATGAATTGGCCTCTGTGTGATACTGAAGATGTTTGCCTTATTATCATCCTTCTACTGGTTGTCTATCACTGCCTCCCTTCTCCACTGCTGCTCTTTATGCTGTAGAAAATGTATCAGTGGGAAAATCAATGCACCAAAAAACTTTCTGAAGAGACTTCACGTGGCATTACAGCCTGGGAGGTGACTGCTCCAGGAGGCCACGGGACTTTATGTCTACTGTCCCTGCTGTTTCAACTCTGTGTCTTAAAACAAAGGTTAACAGTATTTCTGTACTTCAATTAAGGCTTTTGCAATATTAACATAAGAGGGCAAGACACATGGTGGATTAAAACATCTTTATGGTCCTAAGCAAACGTTGCAGGTACATGGTAAGAGGTGATCTGCTCTGGCAAGACCCCTCCCAAGGCCACCCTTTTGCCTCCAGCAGCAAGAACACTTCTTTTTCAATCCTGAGTTCACATAATCCTCCACACAGAACAACTCATGGAGTACGTAGCATGTACTTGTTCTGTAAAACAAATTTTCTAGCTGTCCTCTCTGAGTCAGTTCTGGGTTTCTTTTTTCTTTCACCAATCTAAACACAAAGTAGACAGGATGGGAGGAGTTAGCATGAACATTTAAATACTAAAACAGAACAAAAGCATTTCAGTACAGTGAACAAGCTACAGCTGCAGCATGCTTTCATGCTATCGTCTGATTTTTAAATAAAGACAATGTTCTAATGTAAGTAATTTCTGTGAAATCTTTTAGCTTACAGAGCATTTCCTTTTTCTAGAACTTCAGAGCTTCAGGTACTACTAATTAGAAAGTTAATATACTACTTATATTTTATTTATGAGGAACAATTTTGTTGAAAATACAAATTTTATTCTCAGCCAAACAGAAAGAAACACACACCACCATATATGTTTCAATACTACTCCTACTACCAACAGAAAAAAATAGACAAATATTTAATATATTCCAACTTGGCCTATAGAGTTCAATTCCTGGAACTGAACTAAATGTACTTAAATGAATATCCTGTAAACCAACACTTACTGAAACACTCTTTTAACACAGTTTTACCAAAACTTTCCTGCAGTTCAGTTTTACTGTACTGTGTTAGGGAAAACAAACAAACTGCATCTCAGCACAGAAATCAGTGTATTGTGCACCTTTTGTGATGTCGCTCAGTTAAATAATTCTCCGCTATGGACAGTCCGAGTACAATATCCAAAGAAGAGCATTATCCCACAACTCTCAATACGAAGTATTTTTGAGCTAGCAAGTACCAAAAAACCCAAACACTTCGAGAGATTGAGAAAGAATTGCAACAGATCAGCTTGCAAAGGAAGTTCCCACAGATCAATGAAAACTAGGAGCAAATCCCATAATAGGAAACAGAAATCTAGTACTTTCCAAGTCTAGAATCATGACACCTTCATCTTTTTCAGTAGCAAAATTTCAATCTTCTCCAATGGTATTATAACAAGCAAAACTCCTGTATTTAACTTCACTTATTAGGCTTTCGATTGCCAGTCACCAAAGTCTGAAGTAATCTCACTTGACCCCTTCAACTGACTTCAGAGTTCAGTCTCTCAAGAGGACACAGTAAAATATTCACAACCAGAAGAAAGCAAACATCTAACAATATCTAACACAGAAAAAACACTAATTCTATAACCCCACTTATGAAGCAATGCAACGCCCTGACTCTCATTGCTCATCTAAGAGCTTGGTTTCATAAAGATAAACATTTTTCTTCTTCTGTGTCAGTCCCAAATTAGTGGTCTTCAGTATCTGCATTCCAAGCAAAGAACAATTAGATGGAATTTAATTTTGCTGCAGTTGAAACATCTTGCAAGTGTAAAGATATTTACACAATGCAAGGCATAAAACTAAACAAACCTTTCCTGACCCATACACAAAATGGGTAGACTTGTTTCTTCTGGCCTTTAAAATAATATACATTCATCTCTGAGAACAAATCTGATTGTCTCAGGACATTTGCCTCAACGGATATTCTCAGGCTATTCTCTCTTCCTTTCCCCCTACATGCTCCCTTTTTTTTAAACTTGATCACAGGAACATTTCCCAGCTTTCAGACAAGATGTATAAACAATGCTCCAACCACTTGTGGCTATTAAAAATTCCATAGAAGTTTTTGTAGGAGGACATCCTTCTGAATAGATTCACTTCACAGGGCAGAAACAAACTGTATCTACATTAAATTCCATCAGTAAAACCAGCTGGATTTGGCTGCTGCTTCCTTAAATACCTTACTGTGTGAATCTGCTATTTAGTCACCGCTGAGCATGTTCCAGCATAGCAGCAATGACACTTCCATTAAGAGGGGAAATAATCCTGTACACAATATCCTTTCACACACACCAAAAAAAAAAAAAAAAAAAAAAAGTAAAAGAAAAAAAAAAAAAAAAAAAAAATCACCAGTTGGTGGTATGAGGAATCTAGGACAAAATCCATGGCTTGCAGAGTTATTTTGAGTTTTCCATCACAAGGGACTCTGTGGCCAGAAATCACATTAGTGGCCAAACCCAGAAGAGAACCTCCAACGCACATCCATCATTCTCATTGTTTAGCTGCTGGAAATCACACCATTACAAGATGTTCCTGAAAACATTTTTTTCTCTGGGATAAGGACATATTTTGCAGGAAAGTTACATTTAAGATATTATCATTTTGTGCTTCTAATAATAGGAGGGGGGGAACCCTAAAAATATTGATACTATTACCACATAAAAATACATTTTCAGGAATTTAGAGGAAATTGTTTCCCTCTGACCTGCTACACCTTCGGGATTTTTTTCCTTTTACTTCTGCTGCAGAGCAGGTTTATTGTATCAGTGGTACACATTTGTGTAGGGCTTTTTTAAAAACAGACAAAGGATAAAAAATTGGAAATATGAAATACATTTTTTATTCTATATAGAAAAGGTCCAGCAGGGTGACAGTACCATCAAGCGTGAAATCATCTCTTGTAAAAAACAAACAGTATTTCTTATAATCCATAATAATTACTTCAAATAAGGCAAGATCATGTTTTTGTTCTGGTCAGAAACAGCCCTACACAATTTCTTAATGTGTTAGCATCTCTAGTCAAGCAGAAAGTAGGCAGCTGGAAAATTGTGCAAAATCAGGGTCCAGATAACACTGATTTGGAGGGAAGGAAAATTTTACCTGCCTCCCAAAAACCATCTGATTTCAGATATTACAACTGACATGCCCTGCCATGGTACCCGTAAATGTTTCTGTCTATGGCGTACAAAAGGAAGAGGAGTCAGCAGCAAGAGCAGATGTGTCTTTACAAACTGTGTGTGAGAGAGCGGAGCACCAACAGCTGTGCAGGGGAAGAGGGAGTGCAAAGGCTTCCCAGAGCTCTCGCATGAGCTGCTAATCCTGCCTGGGAGCGACGAGCTGCCCTTCTTAACGGCACCAGAGCACAAAGAGGTGATTTACAGCAACTTCCAGATCTCCACCTTCCTGTACAGATATACCTACAGAAACTGCAGAGGCACCTCCCTTGCTTTTAGCTCCTAATTCGGCCTCTGACACAGATACTGGCCATTAGAAAGCAGGGTGTGTTTACGTTAATGAGTATTTCTTTTTTACTGTCCGTGCTCTTTGTTTTCATGAGCAGGCAGTACTGAAGGTCATGATTATATTATACTTACCTCCTTTAATTCAGTAGTAATTCAGTAGTTTTTATGTATTTCCATTAGGAAACCAAACGTTTTGCAGCAACTAAATAAAAGAACCAGTTTCAATCACATAAAGGAGCATCACTTGGAGAGAAAGAAGGAAAAACACACAGGGGCAAGGTCTGAGCAAGATTTCAGAGGTAATCAGTTGGTACCTGCTCCTTTATGTTCCTGCATTGCTTTGCCATTCGATGCCTGGACCGTGTTTCTTCTGAGCTGGTTTTTTTTTCCCCAGTTTAGCAGGACAAATGGTTTCACCAAGGCACGACAGAATTGCCCAAGACAACAAAACAGGCACAGCAGAAACCCCTGGCAGCACAAAGGTACAGGAGACAGCAACCTCCTTGAGGTCAGCCAGCCCTAAAACCAGCTTAGCTCAGCCCCAAAACCCCACCCTCACAGGCTGCATTCTCTAAATACTAAAAGTAGTTCAACCTGATATTAATAATAGATAAGCATGGATTTCCTTTCAGAAGCATTTTTCTTTTGAAGTCACTCTACTCTTGCTTCAAGATCAGAAGATGCTTCTAGGCCAACTTTTCTTTCTAAAATATGTAAATACAAATTACTGAATATGAAAAGAAAGCTGAGTTTAACTTAACATTCTAAGTCTCTTACCCAAATACATTAGTACTTGCATTAATAACATAGAGTGTTAAAATATGCATATCCATGCATATTTAAGAGGTGCAGAAAAATTTTATGCCAGCTAATGTGGAAATTAAAAAGGGAGATGTTGGCCACACTGTAGTGGTGTGTGTTTCAGAGAGGGCCATGAACAGACTGGCACAGATACAGGAAATGCTATCCAGTATAACATGTGCCTTCATCAGCATCAGTTACCAATTACTATTCAGGAATTCTGGTGAATCACCATTCTGATTTCAGTACTAGAGCTACACACTGTCACACTATCACATCTTAACATCACAGTCCTCTTCCAACATGGAAAACAGTAACATCGAAGTAATGTGGGACAAATGCAATGCTGTGCAGTGCCAAGCACTGTAAGTAAAAATGCACAGTCTTGTATTGTCCTGCTGGCTTAGGGACAGTGGGGCATTTATACTGCCTTAAAATTTTCCTACTCTGCTTTCAGCTTTTTAATAAAATCATTGCATCTGATTTCTTTTCTGCACAGCAAATAATGAGGAAAAGTGATCAGAATCAGCTTTGTGGAGTAATATTACCATTATAAATACAGATATCACTCTTCCAAAAGTAAGTGTCCTCAAGCCTCTCCTTTACACTGCATCAAATCAACAAAATACTGTCAAACAGAAACAAATTATTTTTTCCCCTCCTCATCATGTATGCTGCAAGGCAGAATCTCACAGATAAAAAATTTTGGGAAAGCTCAGTAATAATTTTGTCTCTCTGGAGCACTTGTACGTGCAAAATTGGGAAAACAAATGGGGAACTTATGTAGTGCCATACCTGAAATCAAACAAATTTTCTCTGATGTTTGCCTTTGAAAGCCTTTGCTTAGAGTACATTATATTATGCTATGGATTAACAGAAATTTAGTCTTTACAGAGTGGAAGACCGCAAATTCTGAATTTCTTTTGTATACTTTCATGGCAAGATCCAGGTCGCAAAAACATTTAGCACCCCGTGAGTAAGAGAATGATCCAGCAATAACACCAGGGGAGACGTAACAGCTGATAGCATATTATGTATCCACTTGCAAAGCAGAACAGCCACTTTTCAAGTGGGAGTCTTGGGAACGAAATCAGGGCTCCCCCACAACACTGTCTAGGAGGCGAAAAGAACAGATCACCAAGCCAACTATGCACAGCATAGCTAAGTGGCACATTACAGATATCATGTCTTCAACTGAAACCCTTCATTCACTACAGAGCAAAGAAAGGGCAGCAAAAGAGCAGCGGATTTTGCTTGCCTGCAGCTAAAAGAGAAAATTCTGAAATTAAAATGTGTAGATGCAATAGCTTTCCACAAGTAAGATCTTTTAAGCCACACAATAGAAGCAGGATGTACCTTTTAACTTGAGGCATTTATGATTTTGCCCAATACAACTGTAGTGTATTACTAGACAGAATTATACAAAGAATTGGATGGACAGGGACTGGATGGTCCCATGACTAATTTCTATGACAGCACAGTTCACTTCTGATTGAGCCAAGTATACAAGGTAACACTGACAGGAATTAAACACTTTATCTTTAAACAACTCTTTGGATGACCAGCACAGGAGAATGACCTGCTCAGACTGCTGATGGAAAACAGGCGGAACAAGTGGGAGCCCATACAGATTGGGAAGCTGGACTGCCTGAAGTACTGCAGCCACTGCTCAGGATTTGGTTCTGTGCTCACTTCAGCGCGTTTGGGATGACTCCCAGCAGCCCTGCAGAGTGCGAGGCAAAGCTGAAACTACTGACAAGAGAGCAAATACCCCTCGGTCAACTTCTTTTCCCTGTCAGTCAGGACAGGACTCTTTTTCCCAACCATCCCAAGGGGTGCGTGTGGAGACAAGGAAAGCAGGGACACTCCATCTCCCACTGGCACACAACTGCCAGCAGTCCCTGTGAACAACTGCACTAACCACACACATCCTGCTGCCAGTCTAGACTTCTTTCAGCTCCAGGATCCAAGCAACTCGGACCAACTATGGGACAACTCCTCCTGAAAGCAGAGATCATTTCATCGCATCTTGCGTGAGGGAGAGGCAAACAAACTCTGATTCCTTCAGCTTTTGAAATGGTATGAGAAGACAAAAGAGTAAGACTGTAGCAGTGTGTTTCAGCTCTACCCTTACAGAAAGGCTGTGTTTCCCCAGTCACCTCGAGTTACTGGGAAGAGGAAATGGTTGGCTGGCAGGCACCTACATTTTTTCCTAGGATAGACCTTGGAAAATAGACTTGAAAAGCAAACACACCAGAGAAGTAGCAGACATTCCTGTCAGATCCCTTTCGAGTAGCAGCACGGAAAATTGACAGGAATGTCGCTGAGCAGCTGCAGGGGGGTCCTGGAGCCCAGATCCTCTGGTCAGCCGCCAGCAATACCCCCAAATCCTGCTCAATATTCACGCACAGCTCATCAGACCTACCGTGTTCCCAGCAAAACACTTGGGGCTCAGACAGGCTTTCTGTCACAAATTTCCAGTAACATCTACCCTTGGCAATAAGGGATCTGCTCACAGCGCTGCACTCATTAGTGAGGAGCATTAGCCGTTACTTAGGATTGCCGGCTGTTTCTAAAGCACACAATCCAATTTTCAGAAAAAGCAAGGCAAAGTTCATTTTTGCCCTTCCCCCTTCCCTGCCTGACACAGCTCTGGAGTTAGATTTCAGAACAGCATTTATTGCAGAAGCTTTCTATTTATTAATTTTCCAAGATCAGTTGCACACTGAAGGAGGTGGAGCAACTGCCAGATTTGAAAGCAATCTTCCTTCCCTGAGGAATGTCTCCAAAGGCAGCTACACAGTGCCACACAGGACTGCTCATCTATCAAGTAACTGCTTGAGCAGCATTTATATTCACTCAAAACAAGACAGACTCCAGGATGCACAACTCTGTGCACAATGTGATGTCTGACGTTGTGTAAGCCTTTGAAATTCCTGCAGTCTCCTCCAAAAAAAGTAACCCTGGTACCTGCTATGGAAACCACTGAGCTGCAGTACTTGGAGAGAAATGCACTACAGCTAATACAGCATCTTGCTTCTTGGCTATCTTAGGCTTGAACTGCTCCAGCTTCTTACTATGACATCAACAGGGCAACTGGTCACATTGCCTGAAGTCTGAGAGGGCACAGAGAGAGCCAGGAATTTACTCATAGATTTGCTGGTGAAGGAATAGCAAAGCTTCGTTTTAGACTGTGAAGCATTTTCAGATTCCTCAGAAAACAGTATACTTAGCTTTTGTGAATTGTTGGTTGCCATCACACCATGAAACAATTAGCTTGACAGGTCACTAATTCAGATATAAAGGAGTTTTTTATCTGGCTCACTGATAACATGTCTGTTGGATGGATCCACTTACCGTAAGGTCAAACCCCCGGTCTCTCATTCTTTGCTTGGCAAAAGACCATCAGCAGTCATACCAAATCTGCCTCACCACACTTCCAAAATAGAGCACGTTCTACATACGCTGAAATTCTTCTAAGTACAGACATAAGTCATATGTTACAAAAAGTAGGATTTTTCATACTCCAGGCAGACCTCCTGGCACTCTGATCAAAAACTCATTTGAATAAATACATTCTTCCTATTTAAACTTTCCCCAACTGTTTCAACTAAATCTGCTGAAATATTACATTGCCCTTTCTAAGCTGTTTTCTCTGCCCCTTACTGGCAAAATCACTGCATTCCTTCCAGAGATCAGTGAAAAATAATCTGAACACATAATCTTTTGTACTTTATTTTCAAACAACGTAGTCATTTTTCTCAGCTAAGTACCTAACAACAACAAAAACAAATCATATCCATACAACTTCAAAGATCTAAGCAATTTAGTTGTATTACTCTCACTGTCTCTGAGATTCAGCATTTTCCCTGAAAATGTAAGCAACTAAGTGGGATTCAACCCTCAATCTCGTTTTTAAGTCCACCAGCTCCCACTGCTCCTATTAATAAACATTCTTTCTTAGATTTCCACTTCATCCTGTCATGCTCAAATAGGAAACATTTTTGTTGACTGGGAAACAATTAAGTAGGACTATACGTTTTGTTCTGCTACCCCTCAACACGGCACAAAAGGTAACAATGAAAGGTATCACTTCCTAAATGAGTAAAACCTGCAGCAAATCCTGATTTTTTCACCTGCACATACCAGTTCCATTGACAGTGTGGTCAGATGTAGCCTCTGCTAAGCACCTTTCCAAACGGGCAGTGTCTTCAGAGCAGTGCTCTACCTGGCACAAGCTTTCCTTATACAAAGACAAACTTTGTGTAAGACTGAAAAAATCTGACTCATATTAACATGCTTGCAATTACCCTAAATTTGCCTTAGGGCAACCAGAAATACCAAGCTGTAACTTCTGTTAAGCAGTCTGTAGCAACAGTGTCTGCAGCTCTACCGACACAGCTCACATATTGAACAGTGGGAAAACTAATTAGTGCAGTTCAGAAATTCTTCTGTGTATCACAGACGTGGACAATGCAGCAGCGAGTACAAAACACCTGCAGAATACCATTCACAGGTAAACTCTTTATTGTTTTAAGGATTTCTTTAACACTGAGATAAGTGGTTGGTTATAAAAGCAGGGGTACTATTAAGCCTAGACTTTTGTCCCTAATAATCCTGACATACATCTACACAGGCAGCAGTCTATAGTCCACTCGAAAATCATACAAAAACTACTTCTAAAAGATTCTTCAATCATAGCATCTATTCTACCATCTTTTAAATGTCTTGCACCTTGAAACTTTGTTGGATTATTTGAAGCTCAATGAGAACACCCAAGTGCCATACCCAACTGACCCTGCAGATGTTTAACCAGGATCTTCAAATGTCCCAAAGCTGGTTCTGAAAGATTACATTGTGATCTTTTAAAGAAAAAAGGTCAACAAAAAAAAGTTATAAAAGTTTTTAATCAGGCTATTAGATTCCATTAGATCTGACTGCAAGTATTTTATCATAAAGCTCACAACTGATAAGACAACTGGAAACATCTAATTTTTCTTTTTTTTGAATTCTTCCATAGCTGTACCTCAAAACAATATCTTAACATACACTAAAGAACTCCAAAGCATAATTAATTACAAACTAACTAACAATGAAAGTCTAGCCATCCTGTGTTATCCTAGCTAAGAACTTATGAAAATAAAACCTTATCATAATTTTTCCATTTTAAATGCCAAATTGGTCACTAATGAAATCTAGAAGTATTTTATACTGATTTAATGATGATGTACATGGTTTCACTAAACCCTGCAGCACGCAACTTTGTATGGCACACATAACATGCTCATACTAAATAGATGACATATTTTCCATTAGAAATAGCAGCAGTGGAAAATGACAACTTATACAGACCCACAGAATATAATCATGACATTGTTCACTAATGCCTGCCACCACTGTTAACTCTATCCCAGAAAGTCTCAAGAGGAAGCTAGATATAGTAGCAGAAGCTGATGAACTTCCAGCTGCAAGGGGGTGGGAGAGAAAGGAAGCAGACTGATTAGTTGAATAGATTTATTGTATGCACATATTCTATGCTAAAACCCTGTATCTACTTCAACATAAATTTTTTTGAGTCATTTGACTGTTCACAATTCAAATACAGGAAAATGCTATCAGACTAGCATGTGTTTTTTCAGCAGGAAACCCTTTCTTCAAAATGTAAAATGATGTAATGAAAAGCCAAAACTTGGCTAGAATTGTTGTACTATTATTTCTCCAATGAGAGAAGGACCTTTTGATGTTCTCCCATCACATTAGAAAATCATCTCCTAAGTCCATATGAGCTCCAGAGAAAAACACAATACAATAATAGTTGCAGTGCAGTGTTCTCTCTCTCTCCAAGAAGCAAGACAATTATCATACTACTTTCTTCAACTTAGCTGGCAGATTTTATTCTTAAGCCACAAATATTTTCTTATTTTTCCTTATAATTTGTCATTAATACAGCCAAAACATCCTAAAGCAAATCCGTAAGCCAAATTTCTCACTCTAGTTGCTGTATTTTAATGGTCTTTGACATTGGCAGAGTCTACATAAAACCAATTTTGCAAAATGCACTAGAAGTTGACCTGCGCTTCAAGAAAACAATTAACTGAAAGAGATTCCTTTAGGCTCTTCACAATTCACAAAGATCACAGCCTTTAAAAACTGGGAGAAAAGAACTCCGACTACCATTCCTGCAAATGTCAAAAAAAAAAAAGTAAAGCAAATTACTTGCATGGTATTCATTTAAAATATTGTACGTAAAAGAAGGACATCACAGATGGTTTTGCGTTGCAGTTGGTTTGTGTTAGAAGTGTACTGCCTTCAAAGCACAGTGTTTGTCCACATTTCACTTCTACTTTGAAGCCAGAGATCAGCTCCTACTTGCTCAGGAAGGAAAATAAGTTCTTTTTGCTGTTCTGTTCTAGCACTGAGGGGCAAAGTGCCAGGCTATCCCACCAATAGATCCACCATAAATCTCCATCCTTTCTTTCTTCTTTTTCCTCCAACAAAAAAATTAATATCAACAACCAATTAAGGCACATGGAAAGAAATGCAGTATCCAGGTTATGTCTTAGACAGTAATTATATTTAAAAAATCATGTCACTGTAAGTATTGATGGATATAACTTACAGTATGTGAAGTATCTTTCAGTCAATCAGGACTTAAAATTCGTATACTATTGATATGAAACTTCTTAAATTAGGCTAGTGTAATTACAAACTGATTGAGAAAAGACATTCGAATGTAAAAGTTTGGAGTAATAGCAAAAGAACTCTGAAATTCAGGCAGCTATTTGATGCACTCCCTCAGCAAGCCAAGTTTGGAATGAAGATTTAGAAAGGAAGCCGATACCTGAAAGACAGAGTTGGAAGCACCAAATGCACCAAAGGTAAACCAAATTCTATAGAAAAATATTAGGCTTCTCCCCTTCTTACATACTTAGGTTCTGTAAAACAAAGACTAGCAAAACACAGCATAAGTGAAATTAGTAAAACCAAACCTGTTGATCTGCTCCGTGTTGTAGCATTACATACTGCACCAATATGATAAACAGAATAAAGAGACTAAAACCTTGTACTATGAATGAGAAAACACTATCTAAAACCATTAAGTAATCTGAAAGAAAAGGCACCTTCCCATTCCAACCAGTTAGCTTCATTTCTGTTTAAAAAATTAACCAAAAACTCTTGGATGACTTAAAGCCTGCAGCAAAATCTGAAGGCGTTTAAGTATTTCAGGATGGGATTTATGGCAGAGTTCTGAAATGGATACTCCTAGTTCCTGTTGCTTTTACTGGAATACTTTTATGGAGAGTCACTTTTTTCCCACCCTACCCTTTTCCTTTACTGAATTTCCACACAATAACTTAGATCTGACCATCACCGGACATCTGAACAACAAAAAAAAAAAGTTACAGCTGGATCCTGTATTAGTCCCAGCTGCACAGGATCTTTGGCTGCCTTCAGAAAACAAGACAGCCAATAGGAAAACAGTAGAAGAATTTCTTTTAGCAGCTTACCTTCAAATAAATTGTTTTTTCATATGCCACTGCAACAAACTATTTTACTACTCAATGCAAAAAATTTTATTCTTCCTATTTTTCACCTCATTTCTAAAAAAAAAACCAAAAAAATTTAAAACTTCCTTCTTCAAAAACTTTTACTAGAAAATGCCAGAAAATAATCATCTCCATATGCTCTTTCAAGTCTAACATACCACAATGGATTGATCTGCCAAGTCCACCCACCCACAAGCTCCATAAACTTGAGAGTATTATTTGTATTTAATTTGGATTACCAATTTCACCCAACCTTTCCCCTTTGTAATACACGTTACTTTTCTAGGCTTACTACTCAGGTAGAAGATACAAAAGGAAAACAAATAAGTTTTCAGCAGAATAAGAACAATAACATAATGCATACTCTCTTTACTTTGAATATCAGTGAATTCACAGCGGAAGGACTTAAACCAGTCTTTTTTTATGTTTGCTCTTATAAAATATCACCTAATCTTTTAAAACATTCATATGATACTATGTCATTTATTGGTACAAGACCAAGACTAAACATTGCAGTCTTTCCAGCTTACATTGCACAAAATGAGAGTGAAGAAAGTTACATGTACTCTTAATAAAAAAAAAAAATTCACTGGGAGTGGGGTAGCTTCCACTCAGATACGTAAAAAAAGAAAGTTACTATATTTAATGCACAAAAATCCACTTCCTACAGCCAAAAAAGTAATCAAATCCATATGCTCCATTCATCTATCCTTGCTAAAACATGTACAGCAAACTGAAATGTCAGCTGCCTAGAAAGGCTGACCACACATAATACATAGAATACAGGCTTAAAACCCAGCCTGAGATTCCCAGATTACAGAATTAATCAGCAACATCTACACAAAGAATGAACTACTCACATACACCTGGAACTTTTTAATCTCTCCCTTCTGTGACTGCAAATGTTTTCATAGACACAAGAGCCAATTCCCAAAACTCTGACTAGCCTTGGCTACCAGTTTCAACTTCCACTTATGAAACAGTTAATCTACAAACTGCAAATCAGGGGTAGCGGCACAACTGATAAGAGATGGTGGGAACACAAGCACAGATCCTCTCCCTGTCCCCAGATGAACGTGGGATGCTGCTTTAAAATGCTGCTACTACATGATATGATAATTTTAATGACTAAAAGGGTATAGTGGGTCAAAATTGAATTGCAGAACAGGAAGTTAAATAAAAGGTCTACAAAGTAACACAGTTACTTTTGAGTCTATGAACATATACTTCCATAATATGGAGTACTCATTTATGCATTTACATGACACATACCAAATGCAAAGTGAGTCTTCTCCAATTAGTATATACTGGGTTTACAAAATACAAGACTATACCAAGGATTATTTCAGCCTGATAGAGGCTCTTGAAGACAAACTTCTGAAATATAAAGTGCGTGTTTTGGGTGGGTACCAAGCAGAACCCTTTCAGTTAGAAGAAAAATTTGAAAATTGAACCAAAAATGAGAAAAATGTACAGGGAGAACCACAAAGCAATAGAGAGATGCCCATTCACCTACCCTACACAGTGAAGTCCAGAGATCTGTTCAGAGATCTGCTACAATGGATCATCAGCACGCAGGGTTTGCACACAGCAGCTCCTGCCTGGATCAGAGCCAGAGGAGCACTGCACATGTACAAGAGAAGGGTCAGGTCCTTCTGGTCTCTCAAAAAAATCTGAGAATGGTCCTGTGCAGGACTCAGCCCCTGTCCTGTATACACGACGAGTTTCATGGTCAGAGAACATACTTAACTTGTGAAGTTCTTCCCCAGGAACGGAGTTTCACGTTAACAGAGCCACCATCTCTTCTTACAGCCACTGTGGTTTAACCTCAACTTTCTGAGAAGAAAACTTTCCTCCACATCCCCTGGCTGGGCAGTTACAAGACACTGGAACAAAAACATGCAGCAGCTCCACAAATTTTTAAAATTGCATTTGCAACTGGTCAAAGTTGTACTCAGAGTACATGGCCTGGTGGGAAAATTCCTCCTTGGTGCAACAGAATGACTGGGCAGGAAGTTCATTAGGACAAACTTACTTGAGTAAGAAAGAAAAAAAACAAAACCCAACTTACTTGGAATTTGATTGCTGAATATAAGAAACACTGCCTCAAGCAACTCTAACTCCTTATTTTATAGTATCTAATGCAACTACAAATACCCCTTTTGAGAATTCCCCTTCTCCTGTAGTAAGGCAATGGGATCTGTTTATGTCAGAATTTGCCTCTACAGACAACACTGATTGTGAGCTAAACAAGGACCTTATTAAGGAACATGATATCTGCAGTACATGAAAACAAAAATGTAACAGCAAATAGACTCTTGAATTCTTGGAATTCAACAAGAAAACAGCATCAATGGCGTTTTGCAATACGAATCAGATATTAAAACAAAAAAAAAATTAAATCTGCATTCTGGAAATTACACTAATGAGACAGTTGTATAAAAACCTTAGAGGTGACTCATTAAGAGATCACATCTCATAGTTCCTCTTAGAGAAAACAGTGTGAGGCAGTTCTCTTACTTGCATATGCTAATTTTTTCAGCCTTTTTTTGTGTGTGTGAGAACAAGAGTGAGCACAAGAGACATTGGACCATTTGTTTTCCTACCCATCAGCTCCTTCTGCCAAAATACGCCTTGCACAGCACTCGATTTCAATCTAATTTGACTGAGCAAAAGATGTTCCTACAAGCTGTGTGAGAACTAGCAGCTGGATAGAAGAGCCACCAAAACTAATTCCCACAGTTACTGCTAGCCTCTTCCATACCCTGAGATCAGCAGACCCACGGTTCATCACTTTCACATAGCTTTTTTGTTTCGTTAAGACACTCAATGTATTTCATCTAAAAATTAACACTAGTTTCTCCTTTTTTTATTCAGAACTTACATCAAAAATCCAATCAACCTCTTGGGCATGACAGCAAAAACCAGATCTGAACTCAGATTCAACTTTCACAAATGGACTGACCTTAGATTCTTGTTGAAGAAGTTTCTTATGGAATTCATAAGAATTGTTAGTAAAATCATTAAAATCTATACTCATTGGGACAATTTCTATTATGCTGCCAAAAAACAAAATTAGCTTCAATTCTTCCATACACCTGGTATAAGATAACTTTTTTATAATAAACACCTGAAGATGAGCCTAATTACAAAAACCACACTACGAGGGCCAATGTGTTGAAAAATTAAATCAAAACATCTATAAATCCTAGATGAGATGATGATTTAGATTTCCCTAAATCCTAATTGATTTAGATTTATGATTTAGGTTCCAGCACCCAACATTTCCTGTTAACTCCATGAGATCCTACAGAATTTGTCAAACATTTTTTTCCTAGGAAATACTAGATAACGTTCACGTTTGTCTTTCAACATGTCAACTTTGACTGGAACACCTACCCACTTAAATCATACCTATTTAAAAGCAGGTATCAGAAATTCAATGAAATTTTGGAAGCAGCTATGTATCACTTTACTTTCCTTAAATAAAACTTTGTATTAGCAAATAATGTGCTTAAAGAATCTCAGAAAGTAATGAAATAAATGTGACACAGATGTTCACAAAAAAAAAACCGAAGAGCGAGAGAACAAGAATGTTTTTACTTCATAGCAACCAAATAGGTCAAGCCATTTCCTTCTTCAGGCAAATCTCAGAGGACCACAAAACACATGGTTTTCTAGCCGATTTTGTATGTCTATCCCACTAAGAGGAAACGCTGCTGTCCAAAAAAATTTGCAACACTAAGTTTTCCCATGAAATTGTTGAAATTAAAAGAAGTCATATGCAATTAAAAACCATTTGCTAGATGTTAAAATTGTACAAATGACATAAATAAATAGAGTCTTACTACCTCATTCATACACCTTTCCTGTACGATACATTGCTCTAAAAGAATGCACAGTGAAAAAGTCAGAAACGCTAACAGCACATCTGTTCACACAACTTCTCTTTTGCTTCCATAAAACAAAGTAAAACACACGTGCTCTTCACTTCCCTGGGATCCCTGTCTCACAGTTCTATACACTGACAGATTTTCCTAATAATCCAGCTGCTAAGGATTTATTTTTATCCTCTGTGCATGAAGCACATGGTCATTAGGTCCAAACTCCTCACTAAAATTAGTGCAATCCTTTCAAACATGCTTAAGTACTCGTGAACTGCTGGGAGAAAAAGTGAAGAAGAAATTATTAACTATCACATTACTTTAAAAAGAAGGAAAAAATCCATATAGATTCACTCAATCTCCACAAAATGCTAATCTGTGTGCTGGCTGGTCCCATGCAGAAGTCTACAGAAAATGTGATCCCATAACCAGATCAAATCTATTTGAGCAATCAAACAAGAAAATTAATACTGCACAGGAGAACATAACTTATTTCATAAGTTTGTCAATACTTTTGCATTGCCCTTTCACTGCCATTTTTATTACAACTTCTCTACAGACTATTTTTTAAGAAGCAATAAATTACAACATCTCACTATTTACTTGTCAATAACCACTCGGGATGCCAGCGTGTGTCCACAGACATCAAAATGAGGAAGTGGGTGGAAACAACATTAAGAGCTCTGTTTTAGAATCATTAAGCTTAAGATGACAATTACGCAATCTTAAGATGTCAAACAAGCCAACATCTTAGCTGGGACAGATGGTACTGGATGCAGAGCACACAGACTATGTGCTGTGAGTCACCAGTTTAAATACAATAGTTCCAATCTTATTTGCAAATTTGGTTATCCAGAAACAAGATGTAGAGAGGAAGAGAGTGTTAAAGCAAGCACAGGGTCCTGCAAATCTTCACAAAAAAAGCTGGAAGTAGAAAGATCATCTTCCAAAATGAAAAAGCAAGTAAGACAGGAGGGGGAGGAGAGAACAGTGAAAGGGAAAAAAAAAAAAAAAGAAAAAGCAAGAGTTCCAAAAAAANATAGTAAACAGTACTACAGGCAGCTGGCAGTACAAAGAGGAGGAAGAGAATGTACTGAGTACAAGGGGTCAGGACAAGTGTGGAAAGGACCTAGGATAAACCTCGAGGAGATACTCTGAATGCAGAGAGTGACTGCAAACAGCTCTTTCAATGACTTCCAACAGGGAAAAGAGATGAGTGGTAGTTCTAATGCTGGCCTCGGAGTAAAAGATGGGGTGTATAAAGAACCAAAATAAACCATTTTTGCATTGGGAGGGAAAAGAATGGGGCAAAAGATTGCAGCAGGTAGGATGGAGCTACAATTTAAGTGAAACATTTTAAAGCTTTTCAAACCTTTGTTGGAGTAGGAAAAGAAGAGACTTACAGGACAAAAAGATAGCAAGCAGAATCACAGAATGGTTTGGGTTGAAAGGAACCTCAAAGCTCTTTTCATTCTGCTCCCCCTGCCATGGGCAGAGACATCTTCCACTATCCCAGCTGCCTCCCAGCCCCGTCCAAGCTGGCCTTGGGCACTGTCAGGGATGGAGCACCCACAGCTTCTCTAGGAAATCTGTGCCAGTGTCTCATCACACTCATAATGAAGAATCTCTTCCTAAAACCTAATCTAAATCCACACTCTCTCAGTTTAAAGCCATTATCCCTTGTTGTACCACTACACACCCTTGTAAAAAGAAGAAAATGGAGGAAAGCCTTTTTTTTCATTTTCCCTTGAAAAAGCGTTCAAAACCCTAAAAAGGAGGAAGGGGAAGCAATAAATATGATGGGATTGAAAAATATGATGTGAACTGCAGAATATATCTTGAAAATCACTGTGCTGTCTCACCTTCTGCAGCCCTTCAATTGGTGAAAGCTCTTGGAACTCCAGTGATATTAAAAGATTGCAGTATGCATTTGG
This sequence comes from Callaeas wilsoni, assembly GCA_013398955.1. Taxonomy (NCBI): domain Eukaryota; kingdom Metazoa; phylum Chordata; class Aves; order Passeriformes; family Callaeidae; genus Callaeas; species Callaeas wilsoni. Next base: position 27,663 of record VWPU01018590.1, on the reverse strand, counting down.
TAACAGGGGCCCACGGGGAGCCCACTTTCATGTGGCTATTACTGTGTTTCCCAGCCGTTGTTCTGCAAAATACACTCTGTTACTGCCTGTAAATGCTACAGCTTTCCTTCCCAGCTGTAACCCCACAGACAGATGCTGTTACAGGCACACAGCTCCCCTAAATCCACAGCGTGCTGACATTGCTGAGCATGTCACCAAATACCATTATATAACAACACATCAAGTCTGGCAACCAACCACCCCTGGAAATTCTATCAGCAAAAAATTCACATTTTCTTCCAAGTCACAGCTAAAAATATCAAATATTAGGCTAAGAAAAACTTAACAAGTTACTGCAATTAACAAGCACATTTTCTGATACCACGAAAAATAACTAATATATACAACATAATTGATAATACTTTATTATGACAATTTTTTACTGCGGTGGTAACAGATTAAATGGTTTTGGGCTAAAAATTAAGATCCTACTGAGCTGACAGGTAATCCGAAGAAATACGAGATTAGTTTAGTATGAAGAAATACCTATTTAGCAAAAAAGAGACTTAGCATGCAACTCTGCTGGCTGGCAAAAGAACACAAAAAATTAAATTACATAAATAAACTATCTCTGTATCTCCTCTTTTTCACTCCCTAGAACCAAGCTGAGTGGTCAGTCCAACACTCAAGTGCATTTTTATATTCTTGGGATTTCCCCAAAGTGCTGTTTAAAACTACAAGCCCTCCTCTGAAGGACTTTTGGGACAACTTTTATTTGAAACTACTGGTACAAGTTATCCACTTCGATGAGTAGAGAGTGAAACATATCTAACGTTCTTCTGTGTTAAAACACATTTGTTTATAATAAAATAAACTCAATGAGAAAACATGCAGAATTAGTCTTAAATGCAAAGCAAATGTCTATAACCATGAGGAGGCCATATGGGTTCTGGTATCTTTAGGGTCTACCTTTGAAAGATATGGAAAGAAGAGATGAGGCTGCTCATGTCTAAAATATGAATATATAATCAATTTTAAAACTTCTTCCTAAGAAAAATCTGGGTCATTTGTTACCTTTAACAGCTTTTACCTGTAAGTAGGTAACTGTTTTGCCCTGCAGAAAAACAGAAGTCATCCTTCTAAGTCTGGTTTGGCAGCAAATCCACTCTCCCGAGTCCTCTGTGCGACGATCTGGTCTCCTGGTGTCTCTCCTAATGAAGGACTGTCTACATTCTGTCCTCATCACAGACCCAACGTGCTGCCTGGCACCACTGCTGCCAAGTACAGCCAGCAACTAACAGAGCTTGGCAACCCAACGGCTCTGTCCCAGAAGGGCTTCAACACTCAGAAGTAAAGCACAGAGTTTGGGGAACAGCAGGAAAACCTCAGTGCCATAATTAGTGCTACAATTTGGTCTATTTGTTGAGTAGAAGCAGGACTTTAACCTTCTGGCATGTCTGTTTAGAGCCCTTTGTTGAGACAGTGTGAGACAAACATACAGAAGCTGGTAAGTACCCAATCTTGCAGTCTTCTTCTAGAGAAATGGCACAGAATTGAATTTGGGGGACTGAAAAGCTGCTGAATGACTAGAATGAAGTTCAGAAAACAAACAGGAGTTCTATCCTGTGCCTCCAGCACTGACTGTTTCTACATTTTGAGTTTTCACAGAGGATCCCTTGCTCACTGTGCCACCACACCAAGAGCGCTATTGAACGCGAGGGTCTCGGTCACTGGCACCGCCACCCCCTAACTGTGAGCCTGTGAGGAAAGCCACTCAAATCACACAAGATGTGGTTTTAAACCAAGTGGGGAGAGGGAGGAGGAGAAATTTCCTGGACTAAGCAAACCACAGAGATTTTTCAATCAGGACACAAAAGAAAGTTGAGCCAAACACCAACTGACTCGGATCACGCCGCATCAATAATCCATGCACAGAGCTTCTGCTGAAATCAATGGGAGGCTTGTGTGCAAGTGGATTGTATAACATAAATGCACGGCCCTGTTTAGGGCTCCACATACAAAAGAGAAGGAGGTACTGAGAACAATTCCCTTAATTAGCATTTCTCTTCCACCGAGTGCTTCTAAAATAATAAATTCTAACTTTACACAGCTCTGTTTTCATTCACAGTTTTTATCAGAGGTGGTAAAACAACTGACCCCATTTGACAAATAAGAGAACTGAAGCATAGGATGCAAATCAAACTGAAGAACAGTGCAGCAGGCAGCACTGAACTGGGAATAGCAGCTTACCTTCTGAATCACACTTTAATGTCCTAGATATTTACATGCTTATCTAGTTCAAGTCTCTAATTAGGGTGACTGTGCAGCCCTTAAATAATCCTGCATACTTCCTAAAGTACCTGTGAACAGTGATAAGCTTAGCTCTAAGAGTTTCCCACTCAATAATGTCAATTTTATGAGGATTTAGAATGTCCTGCCGAGGTTCAAAACACTGGACTGCCCTGGTCAGACTCCAAAGGGAGTCTCATTGCTCAGGTATCACAAGTCTCATTACTCAACAGCAATAAAGAGTTTTAAAACAGGCCGACAAATTCACGTGTTTCCTACCATTAAAGAAAAAGAGGGGGAAAACCATCCCAAACAGAATAACAACTTGCCAATTCAATAGCGGGAAATTACCTAACTAATCCTGGTGTTCCAAATTGACAGCGATCCCTAAGAAAAAGCAAGGCCGGGTCTCTATTCAAGAATAAAGTGCAATACTTACAAGAAGTCAGCATAAAATGTCATATACACCAACTGCAAAACAAAATTCCAGTCTTACTTGTCTGAAATTGTTTTATGGAGCCGAACATAAACCACACTGTAGTTTGACCCAAAAAAGCAGTATGTTTATTAAAGCGGTATTAGTTTCACTTGCATGCTAGAGGTACAAATCTGACTTCACCTATGGAACCAGCATTTAGCTAAATACAGACTGTCTCCTCCTCAGGTCCTGAGTATTTGTCCTCCTATGAAAATCCAACTTTGAAATGCTTAACACCTTATGAAAGATTAATTCAGCAATATGTCCACTTTCTAGTTTACATTTTGCACGTGATTAAGCACTATATTACACAGGGTTAGTGCAAGTAACAAGCATGTTCATTTCCCTTAACTATAGATGCAAGTCCATAATACTGTGAGCATTTTGAGTTAAATGAGCTTTCTGCTCTTTACAACTACAGTGTTCAACTGCTTTGAATAATAACTTTTCAGGACTGGCTTGTTTTGTCTTTTGCTTTCATTTTTCAGATTTTTTTTTTTAAGAGTTAAGTCTGTCACTGTCAAAACAAGCAGAAATGCCTACTGAGAAATGGTCACATTTCCAACCCACTGCTTGAAGAATTATTTTTCTGATTCACCATAGCATTATTTTTTCAAGTTGTCAAAACAAACACCACACCCTCTTGATTTCCGAGTTCTGGGTAATTATATTTAGAATTAGCAAGTACCGCGCAACTATTAATCATGCAATGCTTAGCCCTTACTTTACCTATTTAGAGATCAGCCAATGCATTCAAAGGCCGCCTGTTTAGCATTTGGTTTAAGATATCCCCTCCTCGCTCCATTCTGCACCACCACGGCACAGACGGTCACAGACACACTGAATACAGGGCAGGCCAGGCAGTCGATCCCTCTGCCCCAGGGCAGGATCAGCTTCTGCTCAGCCACCATTATCGCTGATGATACACAAGAACTGGTTATTTCAGGCAGCAGCTTTACACACGCACTCACAAAACACATTATAAATTAAAGGAGGGAAGCGTGTGGCACGTCTGCAGTGCCTTAAACTGGGGCAGCGCGCAAGCCGGTCTCCGAAAAATAAAAAATACAAATAAAAGCTTCCCCAACATGCGAGTCCGGACTCTCTAGAAGTAGTATCTGGCAAGGTTAACGCCGCTGCCTTTGGAAACAGTTCACCTTGTTTAAACTGGCTGAACCACCCGTGATTATCACCGAGCCTCCATTAAGATGACACACACAAACAGAGCCCTCGCAGAGCTTAATTACTCTTTTCCCCGCTCGTACACCGCCAGACGCGTACTTTTTCATATTTTGCCCCTTCCCCTCTCGCAGCAGAGGAGCAGCTGCGGCAGCGAGCACGGGGCTGTCACGGCGGCGGGGCCAGGACCCGCCTGCCCTGCCCTGCCGCCTCCGGACCCACCGCGCCCCCGCCAGACCCTGCCCGGGCGCGGGGCACAGAGCCCCCATTGTGGCCCGGCTCCCGCCCGCCCGGGCGCTGCTCGGTAGCGCCGAGACAGCGGCTCGGCCCGGAGGCGCCGGGCAGGACGGGGCAGCACCGGCGGCAGCGGCCGCGGCCGCAGCAGCTCTCAGGGGCTCCTGCCGTCCTGCCACCCGCAGCGCCGGCTGAGGGGCCGCGTTCCCCCAGCACGAGCCCCGCACTCACCGCCGCCACCTCCGCCACCCTCTTCGTCCATGTTGGGACCGCGGGCAGGGCGCTCCGCGGTGGCCGCGGCTTAGGGAGGCCCGGGGCTCGTTCCACTCGCTCGGCGCCTCGCGGCCGCTCCTACTCCTGCTCCTTCTCCTCCTCCTTCTCTTTCTCCTTCTTCTCTTCTTCTTCCTTCTCCGCTGCTACTACCGCCGCCGCTCTCTACTACTGCGCTCCACAGCCCCGTCCCTCCCCACCCAACTCAGCCCCGGCAGCCACCACTGCCTCGGCCCAGCCGCCCGCCCCTCTCATGTGACCCGCGGAGGGCGGAGGGGCGGCGGCCCCGCCCGGCCCCTCCGCCGCCACCCCCGCGCCACCGGGTCGCGGCCAGCGCCGCGCTGCCCGTTCCCCTCAGCGCCCCGGGCGAGCTGTGTTGCGGCGCGGAGCCTCCCTGCCTCCCGCCTGCCCTTTGCGGTGTTCCCTCCCCGGCAGGTCCCGCACGGCGCGGCCCCGCAGCGCCGAGGCCCCTAAAGCGGCTTGCCCGGGGTCAGTCGGGGGTCGCCCGGGCGGTCGGGAGCGAGAGGAGCCTGGGCCGAGGCACTTGGGCTCATGTGGGCTGGGGTCGTGTTTTGGGGTCTGCAAGAGCCAGAAAATGTCTGCAGAGCCCCTGACTCTTTTGTGGAGGTCTAAAGACTCCTTTGGGAGTTTTAAAGGAAGGCGGGGGAGAGCGGGAGAAGACTGGAGGGTGAGGGCTGAGCTAGCCTGAAGCAGCGTAGTGAAGGGGAACGAGGTGGGTTGAAGTCTCTGAAAAAGCCCGAGACATCCGATGTTTCTTCATGTTTTCTGCTGATTCTTGCTTGCTCCTTGTTCTTGGGTCCGGTGCTGGGTGCTCCCCCTGCCACATGGTCATGGAGAGCCTGGTGTAGAAATGGAACTGTGCCCCATGGGCAGGGCAGCGGTTTGCGTTGGTGAGCATTGTCTGTGTGGATAGCAGAAAGGACTTGCTTACTGCCCTAGGAGCCAGAGCATCTGTGGGATTTCTTTAGTCTTCAGTAAAGATCTTCAGTGAGTTACCTACCATGGGAGTCAGGATATCAGCAGCCTCTAAAGTCTGTAAAGGTAAGCCGAAGTGTACTGGCGCACATCACTCTTCCTTCCTTCCTTCCTTGGCGCCGCCCCTTATTATTTTTTAAAAACCGTTCGTGTCAAAATTTTATTCAGAAAGGAAGCTGTGGGAGGAAAGGGTCAGCCAACAGGAAAATATCGGGTTTTTCATTTTCCTTTTGTAGGCTGGTGTGGGACAGAGCACCGTCTAGGAAGCTGTGTCAGGAGCACTCACCTCTTGACACTGCTGCTAATAGGTGGTTATTACGGCAAATTTTGCTGAGACCTGACGTTTGACTCTGACAGCTGCTCTGGTGATAAAGTGGTTTACCTCATCTAAAAATCATAAACCTTTAAAATACTCCTCTTTGTCTTTCATATTTTAAATTGAATATTCTTATAAGTTTAGTAAGTTAGTTATAAAAAGGATATGATTACATAAAACAGAAGCATCACCTTGGTAAGATATTTATTTTGAAATTTATGTCTGTAAAGTGTCATTACAGGATGGTTTAAAATAAGTCTTAGTGCAGATGAACTGACAGTGGGCTCTGAGTATTTTTACACACTGAGCAAACTGTTCATTTACATTAGTGGGGAATGTGGTTCATGAGAAAACTTCTAATTTTATAATTGATCACAGATTGTTTGCTTTCATTCCATTTATGTTGTTTCACACCTTTATATAAAGTATATGCTTTTATGTTCTTGTTTCTGTTTGTCCTTCCTTCCTTCCTTCCTTCCTTCCTTCCTTCCTTCCTTCCTTCCTTCCTTCCTTCCTTCCTTCCTCCCTTCCTCCCTTCCTCCCTTCCTCCCTTCCTCCTTTCCTCCTTCCCTTCCCTTCCCTCTTTGTACTTTTGCTACAAGGAAAATTCTAGTCCAAAATAAAAAAGCCTAATCACTAATTCTAATAGCAGGGGAGAGTGAAGTGTGGAGAACAGTCCTCCTCCCACCCATTCAGTGCAAAATTCCTGTTGACTTCATGGAAGAAATACGAGTTTTAAAATTCTCCAAATTTAATAGCAAAATTATTTTGCGATGCAAGGAAGATATGAAAAATGTCTGTCCTAGTTACAAGTGACCAGTTGCGATATTTTATAGAAACTTCTTGGTGAAATCCAATTCCAAACTCATGAGCTATGGAAAAATGGTCTTTACTATACCTTCATTATTATGTGAACAGGGAAATTTTCAGTATTTTGCTGAATATGTAAGTTACTGTATTGGAACTCTGGAATATATGTCATTCAATACCATCTCATGGAGAATCTGTTCTTTCCAGACCTGCTTTAGTAGGATGACTTATTAATGATGCATAGTACAAAAGAGTATTGAAATTACAGTGTTCTCTGCAAGGTTGTGTGTCTTTGAAAGGGTGGCAGATATTCCTTAAAATATTTTCATTCATGCTGCGTGTATCATAAATAGACTTACTTTGGCATGGGCCTGATCCTGCAAGTGTTCTAAGCATAAAACTGTTAATTCTGTGTACAAGGTGCTTTAGTGGACAAAGCTGTTCAGTCTGTAGGTGAGATGTGTCATAGAAACTTTTAAGATCAAACCTTTTACCCCATTGCCTCATTTTCCTGTGTATAAAGTAAAGCTCATGTCTGGCTGTAAACCTAACTAGGTCAGGGGTAGATTTTTTGAGAATGTGTAAAATCAAGTAAAGAATTGCAGTCACGGTTCTACATCGTAGCTATAGCAGTTCTACCATAGCAGAATTCCTCCCTGGTTTTTGGCAATTCAACAGTAACAGCACTGCTATCATTAAATACAGCGTAATTCCTTACCAACAAAGATGCCAGGAAGCAATAAAGGTTACAATCTTAGCAAATTCCAAGACAAACTCCAATAAATTATTTTCTGCTCATGGGAATAATTCTGTCGCATCTACTTTTTTTTCTGGAATTTTGATCATTCTTCTGTTTTGAAGTACATATGAATTTTAATTTTTTCTCCATATTATTGAGAGTTTCAATCAACAGTTTTCTCAAGATTGCTTGATTTTTAATTTATTTTTTCTTTCTTGCAGTGTCTTCTGTAGTCTTAGCTCTATTTTTACCACCAGTATGTTTTGCCAGTTTCATATCCACAAGTCTAACCTTCTGTGTTGGAAGAACTTCATAGTCTGTCATTCATGTAAATAATAATCTAATAGCAGATCTGTTGAAATTAGTTTAGTGGAAAATTGGGCTTTCTCCAAAAACTGCTGTTGGCAGTGTTGATTCCTCAATGATGAATGTGGTTACTTGCTGAATTTTCAGGTAATACACCTTTGTTTGGGTTTCTGTATGTTTGTTTGGTTTTTGTTTGTTTTTTTCTTGTCTCTCTTTGGATAGTTCAGTAACTGTTCTGATTCAGTTTCCACTAAGAAGTACTTTATCACGTCATTTTTCATTTTAAGGGTTGAGGAGCACGTCTGTAATGGCATTTGTCCCTACACAGAGAGTCAGTGAAGACAACCGAAACCCTTGCATCACATTTTTGTGGTTTATAAAGCTCATTAAATATTAAGCCATTTCTGTGAGTTTCAGTTTGAACCAGATTCCAAGAGTAGTGAATGAAAATAAAAACTTTACGATTATAGTCCATAAAGTTTTTATTTCTAATCAGAAGCATGAGCTATGAAAATGTTCATACATGGATAGTAGCATTGTATTTGAGTATAAGAAATAAAATTCTGAATTTTCTCAATGCAGAAAGAAATAAAGTAACTGTTGGGCCATCAGACTGGATGTCAGTGTCAGCCACAGGGAGATGAAATAATGCTCTTGACTGTTGGGAGGAAGCTCTTTGAAATCTTACATAAGGAGGTAGTCACCTGCATGCAGGTATTCCCATGTCTTGTGTTCAGGCAAGACATCACTAATTCACAAGTCTGGCTTAGTGTGATTTCTGTTAGATTTGGTAAGAAGGATAGTTACCCTGAAGGAAAACAGTTAATCTTAGAGACATGAACATCTGTACAGTCTTAATAAAACATTCTTAGAGAATACAGATCTATCTTAAAGAATATAGACCTATCCCAAAGAATATAGATACATCTTAAACAATACAGATCTGCAGTGTTTTGTAATCTAGAATTGTTTGGTTGATTTTATAACTTGCTCACATAGATGTCTCACATTTTTAGAAAAATGGTGCAAGCATTACATTGCCTAAAACAACATCTTGTTGATAGAATCACTGTCATTGATACCCAGCCATTGTATTAAAGAATACTTTTGTTTCAAATCTAGGCAGTCAAACAGTTTTTATTTTTTAAGAAGCATTGCTTAATAGTTTCCATGCAGGAAAGTCTTAGTCCATCAGCATGTCTTGTTTTTCCCTTTTTTTTTTTTTTTTTTTAAATTATCAGTACTTGAATAATCTGGTATTCTTAAACCCCTCAGGCAAACTCTTTGACTTCCTCTGCCTGGCAGATGGGTTTTAGCCATGTATTGTTTCTTAAAATGTTTATGTTGTCACACTTACCATATTTTTCTCAGCTGGAAAAACATTTTTGTAGAAAATCCTGTTTGCTGGTTGTCTCAAAGGTTTCAAAAGTGCTTGTACCTTTCATTTAGGCCAAAAAAATTTTACAGGCAGGTATTTTATACTGCTTTGGGGAACATCAAAGCTAAAGCTTAGCGAGTCAAACATCTTTTATGAATGGTGCTTTTTTGTATGGATAGGAAGCTAGCTCCATTAAAATAGTCAAAACCCCCAAGAATAAAGATACCTCTTTTCTAAGAATTTTGCAGGAGTTTCTCTCAGATTAACTTTGAAATCATATCCTGAATTTTACTTGCAGCTTATTTTAAATTCCTATTCTTGACACATTTGAGGGTTTGTGGTTTTTTATTTCTACATGAGCTTTATCTACTCCTAGCATCAAATATTACTGGTTTTGGAAGGCAGTGCTTGTTTCCATTGTGTAACACTGATAGGGCCACTTGTGAGTCATTGAGGAAAAAACACCAGAATGTCCCAGCAAGGAAAACAAAATGCATCAAAACTTGCAAGGTCCACCACCTCTGTAATGCTTCTGATCTGAAATATACTTTACATTAGAACTTGTTCTACCTGTGTTAATTATGCACAGTACTAGACACAAACAGGATGCTTTCTAGCATGAAAGCTGGGCCTAAAATAACAGAAAAAGAGGACTTGGATTCAAAGGACATGGGCTGAAATAGATCATGAATGGAATTTTGCATGAAGTTTGAAGGGTTTTTCTAGCTCAGGAAAGTGAAAGAACTTGATGTAAATTAAGTCTCAAAGGAGAATGTGCTGATTAAGGCCAGACTGTTCCCACCCTGAGAAGTAGCCACAGTCTGAATTCCCCTCTGCTGGCTAGCTCCAGCTTGGCATGGTTCGATGTATTCTCACATACCACTCTCACCAAGGCCTGGGAATTTAAAACTCCTTATTCATCCTGCAGTGGGAGCTGCAGCTGGGCTGCAAACCCTGCATGAGTCCTGCTCTGGCTGCATGCACGTGGCAGCAGCTGATGGATGGGAGCCCCCACAGTTCCTCCTCCCTGCCTGAAGAAGCCTTCTCAGCCAACTCCCAGTGTACCGGGGCTGGCATCCCCTGGCACACGCGGCAGCCGAGTGACAAGCTGTACTTCCTCATGACACAGAGTGTTAGAAGGGTCACACCAGGTGATTGTCGATTCACCAGTGAGTGAAGTGCAGTGCCATATCTCCACATGAGCTGGCTCAAATCTTGCTGCTGGCTAGTCAGCAGTGCACAAATCTGGGTTTAATAAATATGGAACCATAAATTCAGACAGGAGCAGGAACTGGCAACTAATGATTCTGACTTTTAGTGGCCTCTGAGCTGTTTGTGCAGCTGTTCGTGGAGCCACGCTGTAAATCAGATCACTCAATCCAGATTTTTAAAGTTCTGTCTAATCTAATCACGTTGAACCAGAATTGCTCCATTGATTAAATTCACGCTCTGGTCCCACAAACAGTTGCATTGGCACAATTGCAGCTCTGGGAGACTGTGACACACAGATGGTGTGGAAAGAAGGGAGGCTGCTGGACCGTAAGGTTGTCTGTGGGGACAATATCCCTGCATAATTCTAACCTTATTCTGAACCACAGACTCTCCATCAATTTCACTTTCTGATCCCTCATGCTCAGCCCTTCTCAAACTGAGCCTGTGCTCAGGCTTACATGCTTGTTATGTCTCATCTGTGCAATACTAGATCATCTAATGGTAATAAATTGATCAAGACTAAATATGAACATGTAATTGCATTTCTCTCAAGGTTAGCTAGCTATGAGTTACAGTGTTTAGACCGAGCTTTATCCTGGCTTTTTACTGGCAGCAGGAAGACAGATTATATCAACGCTAACATAAAACCATCAGGAGGAAAACCACTCGCCAGTCCTTGTTTTTGAGGGTTTTGGGTTTTAAATAACTTTGTACTGCCAGGTTGAATTTGTACAAAGAATTTCATGCCACACTGCTATCTAAAAATTAAATGTCTTGCATCGTGAAATTGCGTTTATATACTGGTGAGAGTAGGCTTTCAGCTTCTCTCATAGGTTGTTTTTGAATATACCTGTTGAGTCTAGGGGAAAGGGGATGATTCTTTGTTAAGAGGTGATGTGTCATATTTTAGATTCTTATGGTCTCTAACCAAGAAAGGTCCCCATTTATTTCAGTTGTTGCAGTTAGAAATAAACACATGGGTCTTAGGCATGAAAGACCCATGTGAAAGGTTTTATACCTTTCATATCCTCACAGATGTAAGAATAATCCCATACACATCTATACCAAATAAAAAGGTTTTGGCATTTTCTTACCATAATCGAAGTGTACTTTCAATTGAAAAATCAGATCCTCACCTTAATTGTCTTTCCCCTGCTGTATTTCTCTTTATAGACTTAAAGAAAGAAAAACTGTCTCAGGTACAAAAAGATGTTAAGCAAAGGAGAGTTGAAGTTAAAACTTGGCAAGAGGTAAAATAAAGAATTTTTCCAAGGAAATGGAAGAGACAGGTCAAATTAATTCCTTATGTAACTCCATTTACCTCACTACAGTTACAGGAAGGATGAATTTGGTACCTTATACCTCTGTGGTCAGAAAAAGATTTCTGTGATCTCAATCAGTACAGTATAAAATAATAATTCTTAAGAAACAGAATTGTAATTTAAGTCTGGTAGAAATGCCCTTGTTATTTTTAGTCTATTAATATGATTGTAAAAGAACAGTAGGTCTTCAGAACAACAAAAAAAAGGTCTTCATAAAAAGATTAGTACATGAGGATTTGTAGTTTACATCCTTGGTAACATTTTTTTGTGGGAAAGAGGAATTCATGACAGACTGCTAAAATAGGCAGGGACAGCAGGGACAGCTTCTCTTTCTTGTACCTTCCAGAAGCTTTTCTCCAGTTTATTGAACTGCAACCTCAACCTTTTCCCTCTGATCTCATTCTTCTCTGACCACCCCTAATTCAAATTCTCCTTTCCGTCAAGATTCTTCAGGTTCCACTGTGTGTGCAGGGGTCTCTGTGTCTCCTCTTTACTCACGAGTTTTTTTAGATTTTTCTCCGCAGGCAGAAATACTCAGCTCTTTGGGACAGATAAAGGAGAGATGTTTGGCCTCCACCATAATTTCGTTTTAGATTTTAAATTTCAGTATGTTTAAATTTGAGATGCTTTAAAATAATGCATATTCACTGTGAGAGCCCAGCCTTCATGTGCCAATCTGTAGTACTCAAGTATAGCTGTACCCAGAGATTATTTCCATTTTAAAACCTTGTTATGAAACATCTCCTGTGCCTCTCCACCCCACTGCAAAATCAAGGAAATACTTTTAATACCAATGTTAAGATCTTTTAATACTGTAAGATAAAAGCATTCATATAGTGTATTAGTGCAATGAAGATTAAGTTAATAGTCTGTCTTTTTTATCCTTACCAACTTAAAACTATCAGTTTTAATACAGAGGAAAGTGTCTGTGTATACAAGCATATAAAAGATGTGAAAATACAAAGGCATTTATTGAAAACAGACAAAACCAGGAAGATGATAAAATAGCAGAAGGAAGTGGCCTCACATATAAAAACTTTTGCTTTGTATAGCAGAATGTATCACTAAAAGCTCCAGCTGGCAGATTGCCATGCTTTGGACTAAACAAGGAATGTAACATTAAAAAAATTTGACTTAGTGTATGAAACACAATAGACACACTTGAAACAATAATGTCCTACAAAGTAATTCGATTAAACATTTTTTGTTTCCTTTTAATGTGTATCTTTAAAAGTTTCATTATGTTTTCAAACAGCAGAAATCTCATTTGCACAGTTGCAAGCTGTCCTCTTAAGGATGTCTGCATCAATCAGGTGTGCCATTCAGCAGGATACACGAAATTCCCAAATATCCAAAATTAAACAATGCTGGTGGAGCTATATTTTGAAAGCAAATAATTTTATTTCAAAATAGTGGAATCATTGAAGTATATTTTATAAAGTTACTCACTCTGCTGCAGTTTTAACGTACAAAGGTGCTCAAGTAAATGTGGACTGCTGAATGTTTTCACACTGGAGAAAGAATATGTTTTTTAAATAGGCTATGTTTTTCTTTTTATGTTTGTGGGGACGAAATTGAAAGCATTAGGGAATAACAGTACAGTAATGCCTGAAAGACTTCCACATAGAAGTTTTTGAAATCTGCTGTTGATGGAGAACACTTCAAAAGCATGAGAATCTGGGATACTTAGTTCAGGTATGGTACCAGCTGAGAACAAATGAATTATTTTCTGCAAGGATGTTCTTCCCCCTGGCCTATCAAGGCCTGCATTCTGCTGTTCCTGCTGGAAGTGGTATCCAGTATGATCCATGGATCATAAGCACAGCTAAATTGTCATGACTAACAAAATCATGCCCTTGCTCTTTACTATGTAAGGCTTTTCCAGAGCTCGGCAGGTATGAAAGACTCCAAACCTGAAAAACAAGATGGCAGATAACTACAATTAAAACAAACAGATAATTTTTTCAACATCTTAATCACATTTGCAAGATAAGTACACTGCCAAGTACTAGTTACATTCTTAAATATTGTCTCATTCACAGTTAAAACCTTTTCATCTTGTTGACAAGAGTGGTTATCTCCTCCATACATTAAATCATTCCATGAAGTATTTTTATGTGTTTCTTATATTTGAATCTCCAGTGTCTTGATTTCTTCTGTGGAATTTCCATGTTTACTCTCTTACAAAGTACAGTTGCCTGGCAGTTCTTATTCTAGCTGCTGCTTTTTCCTGAAATGGTTTGGACTTCCTGCATAATTTGTACAAAGCTTTCCTTTCTATAAATGTCATTTTAATTTTCTTTTAGGGAAGCTGAAATATTCTGATACAAGTTAAAAAGAGATAAATTCTTCATGTTCTTCAGCTAAAATGATGAAAGGCTGCCTTGAAACTATTAGAAATGAGATAATACTGTTTTTATTAGATTATGAAACTGCAAGTAATGACAGATGAATGCAGATAAATCAGTATTCTCAGAAATCTAAACTGCTAATCAACAGAAGATGTTACTCCAGAGCACTGACAATAGGCAACAGCAGTATGTTTATTACTGCTGTTGTGTAAAGCAGTATCTTTATGACAATGGGCTTTTGGAAGGTCTGTATTAATTCCAGAATAATAGAACAGCAAAGAAAGGTGTGCTTTTACCATGCTTAATGCTGCACCTACGGCTACACACTTGGGGTGTGCTTCCATTCTTCCTACTGCACTTTTAATCATTTATGGAAAGCACTTAAGCAGAAATTTATCCTTGATCTAAACAAGCAGATATTAATGCATATGTATGTTTATATATAGCTATTACATGCAGTCAGGAAAACTACAGTTTCATGTTTTATGGTAACGAAATGGTCTTTTATCTCTGGATTACAATATTAGAGGGAGCATGATGAGCAAAAGACTCCCTGCATGCTGCTGCAAAGCTGGTTGGACATCCTGCCTTGGTTTCAGTCCAGTTTTGAACAGAGGCTTGTCCACTCGCATTCAGCAGTCACTTGAATAACGGGAACTCTTTAATTTCCTTACAGAGCCCCCTGCTAAAAGTTTAGACTCCAACTCCACCTCTGAGTTTAGAGTCTGCCTCGTTAAAACAATGTCTCCTCTCCTTCTGCTAACAATCAACACTTGTTTAACACTTCTGTGGTACTTCTTTACCATGATAACAACAGCAGCTTTTTGAGATGTCATGTAACATTCTCCCTGAATAATTGAATTTAGTGTTGATTGGGCTGTCTTCTGTTGTAAGTGGAAATTGCAAGGAGACACTATTACTGCTCTGCCAATAAATGTGTCAGTCGTAACACTATTTAGAAAACTGGGCAAAATAACTGTGGATTTTTCCTTATAGTGACAAGAAATTATATAAAATAACAGTGTTTGTCAGATTAATTAGAAAAAAGAATTTATTGTAATTTAAACTGATAAGAAAAGGTGCTCTGAAAATATACCCATTTCTTCTAACAGCCTAATTTCTCATAAGGACTTTCTAATTAATTTTCGTGTGATTTCAGGAAGTCACCATTTCAAGAAGGTACTCCAATATATTTTCTTGATCAATAGTAATAGATAAAAATATTAAAATTATGTTTAACTGCAGCAACATCAAGCAAAGTAATACAAGACCCAGCATATCACAAATGAACAATGTGTGGCTGAGAAAGGAAAAAATTAGAATTTAGTACTCCAGGAAATAAAGTTATACTTCCTTTGCATAAAAAGCTTTAATAATCCTGTTAACAATTACTTTGAGCAGTTCATGTGAGAATGTCTAAAACTAAAAAGCAATAGTGAGTTTAAAGCTGTGTAAAAAGTCTTATCGAAAGCTGTTATGAATTTAATCATTCAAATAAAGTAGCAACTTTTACCATTTTATAAACTGGAATTCCAAGGAGATTTCTCTTAGAAGACCATCCATATGCTATAACTTTAGACATGATGTATTTTATTTTTATAGTTCTCAGTTGGTAAATGTCTCTTTTTTTCAAGGTAATAGACTTAAAGATGGCTGTTCTGTGAAGAGTACAGTGTTTGGAATGTATGCAATGAATTTCAGGGCCCTTCAGGAACATGATATTGTCTCAGTTTGAATGGCTGGGAAGATTCACATTGACTCTGCTGTGGGTAGGGCTGCACTTTTAACCCAGGCTAAATTTAATGATATTCCCATAAATCACCAAGTCCAGGCATTGTAGCTCAACTCACACAGGCAGATCCTCAGCTCCAGAGCTCTGATTAAGTCAACGGGGCTAGACATCAGTACTGATCTTGTGTGATTGGATTACAGCACTGGAGCTGTGATTTGTCCTACTGAAACCACTCTAAGGTTCTTAAGCAGATAAATCCTACTATCAGATTTTTTTTCTTATTGATTACACTTTCTGAAATGCAAAAAAAGAAAACAAAACAACAACAAAAAAAAACCCCCAACCTTGCTTTCTCCACGTAGCATTATGATAAGGTGCATGTAGGGCTGGAAGGACAACAGAAATACCTCTGGGGGAATAATAGTAAAAGTGTGGTTTTCCTTTTCCACAGAAAGGTTGTAAAATATTTGTGTCTTTTTTATTGCCTCTGAGCCCATTTCCAGTCCTTAGTTAACCCCATTGAACTATTTGACAGTTCCTGTTATAAACGAAAGTCATATCTAGGTTGCTTCCTGACTCAAGTCTTAATTCATACCTTCTCATCCCATGTTTCTGGCAAACTAACCTATCAAATTAAACCAAGAATATGTTCAAAACGCCTTTTTTAAAAATTTGGTTGGTCTTTCTAGTTTTTTCTCCATGAGTTTATTCCTTGCCTCTCAGGTTTGTATGTTAAGTTGAGAGGAGTCATCTTGTGTATCACATTATCTTACCATGGCTGGAATATCAGCTAGGAGGCAGAAGAGCCCTCCCACGCAGATCACCTGCTGAATTTAACAAGCACATGTGAATACAAAGGTAGAACAGAGATATTTTCACTTATGAAAGCATTCTTTTATACTAACTGTAGTAACAACAGCCGTATACAAAATGGAATCAAAGCTTTGGACAGTGCTGTTTCATTAGGGGCCTTCAGAAAAACCACTTCCCAAGGGAAAAAAGAGAAACTGCTCAAAAATCCATTCAGGAACACCTACAATTCCTTATGCATACTTTATGAAAATATATTAGAATTAACTGTAAATTGAGCAAGTAGCAAAAACGCTTGATGAACTGACTGTAACAAAATATCCAGTGATGAAAAGCTCTGCAGACTTGTGCTTGCCAGCATTGGCAAGTAGTTTAGCTAAATACAAGGAAAGCAGAAGATACAGCTATCAACTGCAAACGAATGATTATAAACCAGAAAGAAAATGTGAGGAAGAGCTCTGAAAATTATGATTGACAGTGACAACACAGACCAGACAGCTTTTATTTTAAGCAACAGATTGTTGGGAACATACACCGTATATCAAAGTGTAGGACTTGAAACCTGCTGTAGTCTGTACAGATGTTCTCACTCAGAAAGCAGCTAGAGGGAACAGAAGATAAAAGAAGGCTGTCCAACTTCAAAAAAAGGTTTGAATTTTCATTCCGTTTTGACACGATTTTGTGCTAGTCTGTGATTTTCAGCGTGATAGAAAATTCAGCATCTACAAACCTGACCTAAAGTGAGAAACACCTGAAAGGGTACAAGCAAACCCTTGAGAAGGTGCTATACAACATCATAAAATATTTTTGTTGTTTTAATCTTAAATGCTTTTCTATTGAAGGAGGCAGAAATTGGAAATGCTGTAACTGTTGTAGCTCTGGAGCAGGTCATACGTGCTTGCAGTCAGCATGCAGTACTTGGAAGGCAAGGCTAAGATCTGAGAGGCGATTTAGGAATCCCTGCTGTAGAAAAGATTTTTTTACAATACAAAGCAAGACAGTATTACTGAGCTCAGAAGGGTTATTTGTGAATAACTTCCAGCTAAAGTGATTAAGGGCTTCAGCCACTAGCCCCAGAAAAAAACAAGAGCATCAAAAACATCCTGCTTGTCATTGCTGCTGGCTTTTTGTTCAGTGAGCAAGAGGCCTGTGTTGGTTTTGGTCCTTTGCCCTTGGGGACACTTTTAAAAAAACATAATACTTGAAAGAATTCCAAAATGTGTTGGTTTTTTTTTTTTTCTTTTCTTTGAACTACAAGGTTAAAGAGAAATAAAGGAGTATTTTGATATGTCTAAAAAATTCTTGTGATAACAAATAGACAAAGCACTTCCTAACCTTCAAGACTTTCAAGTGCTTTTTACAAACATGCCACAGTTCTTGATAACAAAAACCCCATCTAATACCTTCTTTTTTAATGGAAGGTAGAGCACTACATCCACTTTTTAAAAAATCATCTTTTTAAGAAGTGTGAATATCTTCAGCAGAATCTTTGGTACTTGTGTTTGGTTTGAGGTTTCGGGGTTTTTAAATTTTAAGCTGCTATAATATCTGCCAGAAAAAGCAACAGCTAAGAAACGTACTGAAGAGATAAATGTGGAGATGAGTGTAAATGCTGAAAGGTTCCTCTGGCAATCTCAGATTTGCAGAGAGGAAATTTGGGCTCCTGTACAGATGAGTTGCTCTCACAGAATTTTATATTATGAGATGAACAAAGAGACTACCACAAAGTCATAGGCCACCAACTGGAATCTGACTTCAAAGCATTTCAGATCCTAATAGGAAGAGATTTGGATACACACATGGTAGCATTTCTATTCCTGAGTTTATTTGCAAAAGTACCCGGAGTTCCTTAACATTCCCCATTGCAGGTATCATGCCCAATTATATAAATGTATGTAAAACTACTGATAAACCATCTGAAAGTGATGACAACATGAGTAATTATTAAGGCTGTATCACATCACTGTCACAGGGTGGCTGGAACATCGTGGACAGCCAAAGGTCACAATTTACTGCTTCAGGATCTGCCATACAAATTCCAAAATCCATGAGGAACCTGCAGTGATGTGCAGAGAGCACTGATAGCACTTTCTTAGCCATGGAGGTCTAAGCATATGCCAAAACTTTACAGAACTTTATTAGATATATGATACTAAGTTTTGTCCTCTTTTTTTTCTGTTTAAATGCTTGTTTTGAGGGACAATATGATCTCAGCATTCATCATTAAGAACAATAGTACACATTAATATTGTACTCAGAGCAGCAGCCTTTTCTTCAGGGTGGCCAGTACCAGTTCCTTTCAGAATACAGCCCATAACAATAACATTCTCCCTCAAAACACATCACTTGTGTCAGCAAGGGACCCCCAGACCAAACAAAAACTAAGTTTTTTGAGTCTAGAATCAAAAGGTCACCTGAGAGCAGCTTTCAGAAGAGAGATCTCTGAAGGGCGAGTGGCTCTTGTTTTAATGTTTTTTAATGTTCAACATTAAGCAGAGGATAAGTGTTTATTCTACTCCTTTAATGGGAGTATTTCATTAAGCAAAACCAAAAGCTCTGGCCTATCTGTTAGTATTAAGGTGATTTTAACTGTGCAGAGAAGCACCCAGAGAAACACCCAGCAGTGTTTATCCTGGATGATGCTGGAGAGTTGCTATGGCCATTACATGTATTTACCATGGTTTGCTTTCCCCTTTAAAATGAAACAGTGCTGTAAGATTGGAGCCAGTTAGTTAGGAAATACCTTGGAATTACGTTGAAAGTAACTGGCTTGTTAAGGCTTCTCACTAAAAAAAAAAGGTGTGTTAAAAGAATGCCCATTAATGAATACTGGTGGCTAACACCATTCAGCTAGCCTGGAGTTCACATACCAAATTTCCAAGGTCAGGAAGAAGCACTGAGCCCTTTTATTCTCACAGAGGTTATTAATTTGTTTGGTTTCTGTAAACACACGTCTCAAATTGCACCTCTGAAAAAGCCACTCCCTGGCTGACTTAATATTGTCAGAAACACAATCTCTTTAAGTACATCTGTACAATTTATACAGCGAAAAATTGGAATAAGCAGCACCAAAACTACCTCTTGTCTTTTAAAAAAGATTTTTATTTCTGTTTTTAAATAGCTTGACAAAACCCATCCATTGGTACTCTGAGTTCAGTTGTAAACAGTTACAATACATTACTGCTGTGTAGTGATTTTGTACGCTAACCTATTTGCAGCGACAATCCATAAGACAAGTCAAACTGAAATGCACTGTACTGAGATGTGCTGACAATGCCGTAACTGAGCACACTCCGAAGGCTGATGTGTAACTCCCTCCTGTGGTGCGAGCGAGCAGCTTCGCTGTCACCAGCTTCTGGCAGCTTGGGGAGCACTCCCGCTATTCCAAAGTCTGTATTCAGGTTTCAACTCTACTATGGAAACTTCTCTCCCAAGTTGAAAGTGTCACAATACATTTTTAAAATACATACAAAGTTGTAAACATCTTCCTCTGGAACAAAAAAAAAAAAAAAAAGGTTTGTGCCAGCCTTCTCCACCTCCCACATTGCAATAAAAAAATAATAATAATTTAAAAAAATAGGGCCAAAGACCAAGGCCATAGACTAGAATTGTTCTGCAGGGATGACATCACAGTTTACAGGAAATATTGAGTATCAGCATTGAAAATTAGTCACCATCAGGTAGCAGAACCCATTTTCAAGAAATGGTTTCACTCAACTTCAAGTGATGAATCAGGCACTAAATATTAGATTTCCCTACTTTTAAGAACAAAAGCTTAAATTACATTTAGCTGTTATGTTTGGTAATAGCTAAAATTGACTACAAACAGAAAATTAAACACTGATACTTCTTCAGGTTTGGGTTTTGACCACTTTTGTTATCAGGTTTATACCGATCTTCCATGAAGAAGGAAGGAATTTGCAAAACAGACTATACATATATAGAGATCACAGAAATAAAATGGACCTTTTCAAGGCAGATTTTCTTTGTGCAAGTCTCTCTGGGCATTTTCTAAAATGTTTTAGCTTTTAAATTTATTTCATCATTAACAATGAAATAACCATCTTAGCCTGAATCTTGTATCACTAATTCCAAAAAGACTAAGATAATTGAGATTCTGAGATGCAGTAGAGGATTAATTTCAAAGTACAATAGGATTTGCTTTTACCAGTACAGGCTGGTAAAGGATAGCATTATTCTAGCACTTCTGTATTTATTATTCTTGTTTTCACACTGTCGGGAGACTGGTATCTATGACCTTGTAATTTAAGTATG
Organism: Callaeas wilsoni; assembly: GCA_013398955.1. Lineage (NCBI taxonomy): Eukaryota > Metazoa > Chordata > Aves > Passeriformes > Callaeidae > Callaeas > Callaeas wilsoni. Next base: position 6,987 of record VWPU01018590.1, on the reverse strand, counting down.
ATAGTTGATTGGTAATATCAGTATTTTCATAGGCAACATTTGGTTTATTTTAAAGTTCTATCAAGTGCAGCTCTTCCTTGAGGATTAGAGGCTCTGCAGTCTAAAAAGGGTTCCCCCCACCGCCAGTTACTGGCTGTGCATCACAGAAACAAGTGGCAGAACACATTTTATTCTGTGCGCTCTTAGGGAAAAAAAAAAGGTTTCAAAATATTCACATGAATGTACTCTTCAATTTTTTGAAAAGTGACACTGTTTAAGTTCTGACCTTAATGTATTTTGTAAGCCCCAAATTCTAGCTGCAAATCTCAGCTGACAGAGGTACTACATATTCAAATTAAATATTGGATTTTAATTAAAGCAGCTGTTTTGAAGAGGAAAAAAAGCAGAAATATGTCACATTGACTACATATTGCTCTGTCAGTTATACCACCTGTCATACACCCTAATGAGAGACTATGGACTCTTACATCTCTACATGGTTTCTGTCAATTTGTTGTGCATAATTAATTACAGGACAATGTTTCTGAGGTGGAACAAAATACCAGCATATGCTTATGCTGAGAAATTGTAGAGAGAGAAATACATGTAAGACTAGGCCATAAAAACAAAAGGAGCAACCTGACAATAAGATTACATATTAGGAGAGTACATATAGGCTTGCTTCTTCCAAAAATTAAATGTGTATACCTATAAGGGGCAAAGATGGAGAGAAGGAGAAAGGAAGCAAACTTTGGCAAAGTTTAAGAAAGTGCAGCCTTTCTAGTCCTAAAAATAACTTCTAAAGAAAGAGAAATAAACCACAAACAAACAAACCACCAAACCTCAAACAACAGCAAAACCAAACCAAACACTGAAAGAGCAAAAGGCTGAAAAACGTCTACAGCTAGAACTGTGCCCTGTGCAGGATGATGCAGACACACGATTGCGAAGATTGCTCTTGCTAAAACCACACGGAGAAGTAACGCCACCATCTCGACTGCATTTTGCACTGCAGTGTCAGAAAGTAAATAAGCATTTGCATAAGCATCCCAACATCATACTGTGGTAAAACACTTTTTATCTACATGCAGAGCTCTGTGCACACACATTTAAAAGTATATTTTCTTTTCAAAGCAGTACACCATATAGTAAATTTTCACTCAAGTGTAACTACTAGGAAATTCTCTAAATACTGAGTATTTTCTTACTTCTTTTCTAATGGCAGAAATAAAACTCTGCTATGTAGTGCAGGAAGGATCTGGACACTAATCAATGAAATTTTAGAAAGCACAAGTTGTTTAGTAGAACCCTGACATTTTGCTTAGAAATAATCTCTTTCTAGAGCAGGATGAGAGACAAAAATACAGAAATACAAAGGCAACTCCTGGTTGAGTATAAAGGTCCCTTACCTCTACTAAGAATGTTATTTTTCTGAATTATAATAATCTGAGACAGTCTCAGCCCTAACAGCACATTAACTCAGAAAAGTTTTCCACATTGGACATAGCGAAGCCATGAAACCCCACACAAACTGGTTCTTGGCCAAGACACCTTCCATCTTTTGAGATGAGTTAATATCAAAACATCTGTAGGAAGAGAACAGTGGCCTAAACCATATAGTGTTTGATTTATCTACAGTTTCAAAGGATGGATGCCATCCTTCAGGTTCCCTATTCTCCCTCCAGACAGGAAAAGCCATTTAAATATGGTCTCTGTCAGGGCAGGCAGTTCTCTTAGTGCAAGAACAGTGCTTTCAATCCATGGCCTCCCCAGGCTTAAAGTGCAGTACATTACATGAGATTTTAACATACCAAACTGTCCTTTATTTGAATTTCAGAAGGAATGTTCAAGTTAAAATTACCTTTTAGGTTTTAAGCAATAAAATTCAAGGCAAGGTACATAAACTATCTTAAAATGGATTAAATCCACTTATTTAAGTATTCTTTGTATCTTATGTTCAATATACATATAATACACAACAAACAACCATCATTTTACTTAGCTGTATTGTATTTAAAGTGATCCTGTAATAAGTGATGAAAGGCCACGCACTCAAACAAGACTTTGCTTAAAACAGGACTGTATTAGTTGGACTGTGATACGTAACACAATTCAACATTCCAAGATCTCCTCCTGCATAGGCTTGTCATCGATAAAGAGAAAACCCTTGGCACTCTGCTGTACACACACAAATTCTAGTTTACTGGTGGTGTCTCCCATGTTTCATTTCCCCCCCTTTAAAATCACCATGAAAAACAGGTGCATTAAAACCTGGATTGATGTTTTTATGCCTTTAGCTACTCCTCTTGTCTATTAACCTGACAATCTCACCTACAAGTTCTTGTCTAGAACTATGGTTCCCAAAACATGTACTTCCCAAATGACATACAGCAGAGAATGTTCCAGGCCAAACCAGTCAGCTGCACAAACAAGGTCTCAAGTAACAACTGCAGGTACAGCTGTGCCAACCGATCCTTTGTACAGCAAGTCCAAGCACTCTAGTTTTGGGTGCAGGACTGTGTTCATGCACAGCTTAAGGTAAGGCTCACCATACAGGGAGAGTATGGCTATACCTATGGAGCTGCTTAGAGAGATTAATATGGAGTTGCACAACGTTGTCTTGAGCAATCAAGCCAGCATAAACAGGTTCCAGCCCCTCCCTGCCTTCATTCTTCTGCCTTCAGCTCTGCCAAGTGTTTTTTTGGGTCAAGATACAGGCAGACAGCAGCTTAACACCGTAACTCCAAGCCACAGACATATGAAGAAGTGTCTTTGTTTCCGGTGTTCTGGGATTTCAGATCCACATTGCTTCAGGAATCTTGAACCTCTGCAATAGCACATGTTAACTTGTATTGATACCACTCACTGCAAGGCTGATAAATTCCAGCAGTGGAGATGACAGTGAATGGCTTGACTAAGAGGGATCTGTTGCTGTCAGAGCACTTACTTACAATACATAATCCAGTGTTATTTTGGGACTTTCAGTCACTTTGTGACAGGTAATCACGTGGTCAAAAGTCTACAAGTTAATCACTCAAATGCACACCAGGGAAAAAGTTATTTTTTAAATTAAAGTAAGTGGCCTTTCGTCTCTTTAGCATCCAAAAGAAACAGTCAGCCAACGGGGATAATGAAAACACATCACTTAACATAAAAAGTAATATATCTTATTTTCAGCACTCAAATAAGATTTAAAAATTGCAACATTTCTCCCCGTAACACTGAGAACCAGCATCTCATCTTCATAATCAAGGACTTCTCTACAAATGTGTGCTAACAGCCCAATAAACATCACACTGGAAACTACTGGCTTTCCAGGTAAGTTCAGTTCAAACTAAATGCAACATCACTTCCGCTCTTTCCAAGATGAAGCAAGACCAGCTGGCAAAATGGATACCTAGTGTGTGAATCACTGGCATGGCTTTACTCCACATTAAGCCCTCACTTTTCAGTCACAGTCAAGGGGAAGCTGAGAATGCATCCTAACTCACACACCAATACCTCTCTCTTTATGTGAACCTTTAGAGCACGTTAAGCCCATCTACAGCAACACCCTTGTTGAAAATTTTAGACATTGAGTTCAAAATTTGACCTACTGCACAATGAGTTCCTCCACTGAAGTGCCAACAGGAGCCTATTCTTCAAAATTCTGTTGACCAGCAGCTCTATGGATTCCAGCATTCTTGCCCTGTTCTTTGGCAAACCTCATTGTCAGAAGCCTGTCCCAAAGCCAAAGTCAACAGGCCCAGAAGTTATTACTGTACTTCAGCAGTAACAATCACTTTTCAAGGAAAAAACAATTGTTTTAGGAAGCTGTTTACAGTGTCTATTGTAGCACAGTAAAGCTCACAAGGAATTGTTAAATTAGAGCAGTACCATCCTTGGTAAGGAACACTGCTGAGAATTATGCTGTATTGAAGACCATCCTCCCAACAGCTTTCCAGTTCAAAGTGTTATAAGGACTGATACATTAGTTACTGTTGGTTTCAGAGCAGGAATTCAATTCTACAAGAAACAAGTTTCATTGGAAATGGGTATAAATAGTAGTAGCCAGAGCACTCCACTAATACAAACTCTATAGAAAACAAAGGATCTGTGCTAATCAAATTGGGTTCTAGTTTAGTGTTAACAGCAGACCTGCAAGAGTCCCAGAGTCTGAAGACTATGAAGTTTTTTACACTCAGATGCAGCTATTCCTTACAAAAAAAGTCCCTATTCTTCCAACAGCCAGTTTAACTAGTAATTATACAACCATAGATTTTACTTCAGCTATCTACTTCTCACTAAAACCTGAACTGTAACCTTGTCTCTCTTATTTTCTGCTAATATTAAAAATAGTAGTTATTAAAATCTCAGTATTTTTTTACCTTCACTATGCATACCAGAGACCTGCTAGTGCAAAAGCTAGCACAGAGATTACTAGCTGTATGATGTGAAAATTATTAGTCACATATTGTATATTCAGAAGCATTTGCTCATATCCAAGTGTTTGCTCTGAAGATACAAGGTTTAAATAACAAAGAAAAAAACATGGTTTCTGGGTGTTTGAGAGTCCCATAGCAGAGTTGTTCAGAGAGGCAGTTGGATTAGAACAGGGATCAGGAAGTCCACCAAGCTCCAATGCTTTAAAAAATACAAACTGCAATTCATTCTCTTTGCTACTGCTCATTTCTAATTCCAGAAAGCACAGGTTTTTATTATACTGCAAATTTCCCAGCCAGAATTGTGCAAAACATACAAAATTGTCTCCTGGGCAGCATGAGCTGAATTCTCCAGAAATGCTACAAGCTTCTTCCAGCCAGCCTGTTACTGAAATACCACCAGTGCAGTGAGAAATCCTATCGAGATTGTCTTTCCCAGAAGAAAAATGCAGATGAAATGAATACTTGCAAGGAGCAGCTGCACTTGAGTTTGTCCCTGCTGATTCACTGAAACTCAGAGGCATTTCCTTGCCAACAGAAGGCAGAGGTATAGTATTAAAGAGAAAACAATTCCTGGTGTCATATAATTCTTGTAAACTGCTACTATAATTTTGAGAACTGTCCAACATGGAATGCACGTGTGTCAGACGAGCTGCTGGCTTGTGATGATCTGGGTCATTGTCACATGCTCGTTTCTGGGTAAAATCTTCTTTCTTCATAGTCCTAAAGCACACAAGCACAGCTTTGCTGCTTCACAACAGGCTGGATTTGAAGAAGAGTGTGACTGACTCTAGTTGGAGCATACAGTGAAAGCAGCACACCAAGTCACATCTCAATGGATCTCAATATGGACCTAAAGAGAAAGAATGCAGGAAATTACTACACTGATACCCCAGTTTCCTGGTTCCCAGTATACAGAACCAAAAATAATTCAAAATCTTTCACATAAAGAATAACCCAGCTACAGAAAGTAACAGTTGTCCCAACAGACAAGTCTCCCTACAGGCTGCTTGAGCACATCCAGAGGGGTAGGAAGTATACCCAAATACCAGCTGCCTTCTGTAGTTTCAGTTTAATCTGCTACAAGCTCTCCTTTGGTGACAGGCATGAAAGTGAGTCAGCAAACGAGCAGCCAGAGAGATTCGCTGTGTAACAGCAGCGTCTCCCTTAACCAATAGAAACGCCGGCTGGGGCTGATGAGAGGCTTATCATGAAAGGTTAATATTAAAGTAATCCTCCTGTAAACAGAAGTGCAAGCTGAAATCAGACACACAACACTGGAAATCAACAATGTATCACGAACAAGCCCGGAGGGAACTGGTCAGACGGGCTGCCCCAGCACAGTTAGCAGGCATCAGCTGTAACACAGTCAAAGGACAAGCTGGTGGTGTTCCAGGAGAACCATTCTGTACCAACACTGATAACAAGCAAAGGCAAGGCTTTTTCAGCTACCAAGGTTACTAAGCTACGTGTACAACTCCTGGCCATCTGGCTTATTTTCAAGCTTCAGAATTGTAGGGCAAATCCCAAAAACAAAAATAGGAGAGGCCACAATTGACCTCTTCCCATTTCAAATTATCTTTTACAAGTAACAAACTCCAACCAGACTTGTCTTTCAGCACTTGGCCACTGGCCAGATGTCAAAACTTACATTACAGCTATGTTTACGAGGAGAAAGATGTCCAATCCCTGGCTAGAACAGATGTTTGTAGTGCCAGTGCATAGCCTGCTTCTGTTGCCAGTTAAGTTAAATCTTTCATTTCATCACAAAAACAAACGTCAAGCCTACAACAGGTCAAAGCTGTGTTAGAGAGTTCGGTGTTTTGTCGAAACGGGCTCAAAACAGGAGAGATACAAATTAAATTTGAAGCATCTTTTTCATGCAGTAACACTGGTATTTAAAACTGTCTGCATTTTCCCTGCTGCAACTGTTTTTGATTTCAAAAAACTCCAGTAAACTGATGAAGGAAATTGTTTTCTTCGCTCCTTACAAGGTGTCAGGACCGTGCAATCAGAGTGCACATATTCACAATTTATTCCCCGTATTTAAGTCAACTGTGGCTTAGGAAAAGGAGCAGGAAAGCGGCACGTTTGCTGCCAACAGGCAGAGCAAGCAGCACAGCGGGGCAGTCGCAGCTGGGCACCGGCAAGGGCAAGGCTCCGGGGCTGCATCCGTGCACAACCCAAGCGACATCACCCTGGGTGACACACGGCAGGGCACGGGCACTCGTCCGGGCGCGCTCCGCCGTTATTCGGGGGAGCGGCTGCGAACCGTCCCCGGGCCCGACCGGCGACACCGGGACGCGACACCGGGACACGACACCGGGACACGAGCCCGCCCCAGCCCCGCCGCCCCCGCCCACCTGCAGCCGCACGTTGAGCATCATGGAGGCGACGATGTAGAGGTAGGGGAAGTTGATGCGGAGCTTCCAGGCCAGGTCGAAGAAGATGAGGAGGGTCCTGGTGAGCCCCTTGCAGAACACGCCGTAGGACCTGGCCGCGGCCGACTGGGAGAGCCTGGCAGCGAGCGCGGACAGAGCCGCCGCCATAAACCCGCCCCCGCTCCCGCGGCCGCGCCGCGCCCGGG
>VWPU01018584.1:0-24638 GCA_013398955.1 Callaeas wilsoni | reverse complement strand
CGGCCGTTGCCACGGCAGCGGCGCGGCGCCTCCTCCCGGCGCCGGGGCCCAGCCCGCCCGCACCGCCACGGGCTGCGGGGCCCTGCCCGGCCCCTCCTGCCTCCTTCCGCTGCTACAGCTCTGCCGCGACCCCCGCGTGTGACGCCCTCCTCCGCCGTGCCAGAAAAGGCACTTCGTGGGCTGTTACCTGTGAACGCGGCCTCGGCGAGAAAACCGTTTCCCCCCGCCGTGCGGGGCAGAGGCCCGGCGGCTCCCACAGGCTGAGGAGCTGGAAGGGAAGAGGCCGGGCGATCCGGAACAAGTAATCATGATAAAACCCTCCATGAGAGGCCACCATAACAAACATCACACAGGAAAGCGCTGCCTGGGGTAGCCTGGCAGCGGGGAAAAGGGCTAAAGGAGCCTTTTCTCTGCATAGACCAACACAAAAAAGTAATAAAGTCAGGGACAGAAGGGCGAGGGGATGTAGATATGTTCTACCTGCAAACAGCGAGCAGCTGTTTGAGGCTTAGTTGACAGCTGAGAAACAAGGATTGGTGTGCTCGCAGGTAGCCTACTGGACTGCTCGCTGTAGCTGCCCTTTCTAGGATTTGGATACACTTTGGGCAAGTTGCACACGTCACGTTGGATATGCACGTATCCCAAGTCTTTGACTGCGGGCACTGTTGATGCCAACCTTAGTTTTCATTGACAAATAAGTAACTATAGCTATTGAATTTCAAATTACAGTGATTTGACTGACTATTTGAATATGTGAGTAAATTTATTAAATGCTAAGACTGCTGTTTAAGTCTCCAGATGGCTTTTTAATGAAAATAAGTGATTGGTAACAATAACCAAGAAAGACACCTTTATGGCTCCAACTATAACCAACACAGTTCTTATTTTCATTTTTCCCAGCTTGCATGTTAACACCCCTCCCATTTCATACCTTCCTTCTACAGAAATAAGGTGCATCTCACATTTAGTACTCATATATGCAATAGAGTTCTCTTTCCATCAAAGGGAAAATACCCAATATTGTGTATTTGTGTATCCACAAAAATACCCATGCACACTCTACATTTAGTAGAAATTTATCCTGTATGCGACTCCAAAATGATGGCAAGAATGTAGCCTAACATGGAATGGGACTCTGAATTTAGAAAATGCTGACCCCTCTGACATCCCTAACATTCTGAGTTGCGATCATAGAACACAGGTTATAAAAAGGCAGGACCTGTAGCCCATTATATTGTGCCCTCGCCTGACATGCCAATGCAGTTGCCATCCTTGGAGCTGGTGTGTGACATGTTTCATCCATGCACGTACACACATCTCTCCATTACTCTAACTGCTTTACTGGCCCTTCCATGTTCTGCTTAAATATTTGTTTCTGTGAACATTCTGTTTTGTATCTGGGCTTACACTGGATGGAACAAGATTTTCCATTAAGCATCTGAGATTAATCGTGCTGACAGTGCTTATATGTCTGCAGGCAGTTAGCTGAACAAGCTGGATTATACATATTTTTTTTCCTTGGTGCCCAGATAGGAACTGAAGTTGTATGTATTCAAAGTTTTAAAGCTTATATTAAAAAACCTGCTAACATTTATTTCTATTGTAGCTTAAGTGATTTTAAGTTTTGTTGCTCTGTGTTTTGAATAACAAATGTATAGAGAATATACCTAAATTGGGCAACTTAGTCTGTAAATTATAAGCTTAAGTCACATGGCATTTGTTGGCTCACTGTTCCAAAGATCATATTGCAAAGCTCCATTTGCTCACTGTGCACCTTCTTCAAAATGAAGCTTTTAAAATTTGGGATGAAAGCTACATTATGCAAGTTCAACTTCAGGGATTCTGCTGCCCTTGGCAAATGCCCATCCTCAAAAGCAGGCAATCAACTGTGAAAATATTTACTCAATATTTTGTTAATAAACCCCAAACAGGCTTATATTGTATTTTTATCACATCTACCGCTTCCGTTGGTAATGAAAATATTCAAGAAACCAAGACCTTACTTATGAGAGTACTGAATTTTAAGTCTTACAAATGCTAAGAAATGTTAAAAAAGTAGACTTGATGTAAAGAGGATTTCTGTTTTGACTGAGGACAAACTATTTTGGTGTGAAGACAGAGTTCAGCAAACTCTATTCTTGAGTTAAAACTTAAATTTCATAAAACCACAGGACTCCGTGTAGGACACAGCTGAGTGTTAGAAGATCAAGGTTACATATCTAGGTCTGCTATTAATCTCCTGTTGACTTTGCTGAGTGAATTATTTCCTTTACCACTCAGTATTTCCTGTTTTACAAATTAGATTGCAAGCTTTTAAAGGACTATTATTCAGTTTATGCCTTTCATATGCTGCAACAGGGGTCTTCAGCTCTAGTCAAGTGATGCCTTTTCTTTCCTTGGTGGTACTGAACCTGTAGATTCTGCCCAAAGCCACCTGCACTCTTCATCAAATATGACACTGGGGTCTTTAAAGTACAAAACCCAGAGTCTTTCTAGACTCTTTCTAAATCTGTTGACTCCTTGACTTCCTTGTCATCCTCAATTTTTTTTTTGTCTGTCCTGACAGACCTTCTGTGTTTGATACTGACAGAACAAAGGAAAAGACCTTTGAAGTTGCTGGCAGTAGACTCAACCTTAAACCCATAAAGTCAACAGAGCTTCCAACATCTGGATGTACCTGCCTGTACTATTAAAATAGAGTGTTGAGGTCATAGGGTGGTATGGAATTGAAGGGAACTCTCACACTGATCTTTATTATTGTAAGGAAACACAGTAAATCACAGGACACAAAACTTGCACTCCTGTACAGCACAAGGTAAGGCTGGAGAAAGGTGTAGGTTTGGGGCCCCAGCTGCTGGCATAATATCAACATTCAGTAGAACAAGCACTGAGATACAGACAAATGGAGAGATTAAAAAAATGAAAGCCAAGAAAAGAAAGACTTCAAGGTCCAAAATGTTACTGTTAGGTTAGGCATGGCACAAACCGCTATTAAACGTTCTGAATTTTAAAAATACCTATATTCCATTTGAGAGTCTGGGAAGGCTACGTATCCTAATGTGAAAGCAGTGCAAATGCTGCCAGCTCCACTGACCCATGCATCTTTACTTCTCTGAACTCAGAACAGTTTATGCTGCTGACCGACAATTAAGCAGCATTATACCTCTCATGTATTGTTTTCCTCTCATGCTGGTATAAACCTCTTAGGAAAAAAGTTATGTATTTCCACGTGAAGGACTGCAAAGTGCTTCACCTGTTTGTTTCATTTGAAGAGTAATTCTATTTCATACACACAATAGGACACTTGGCAAACTCACTGGTGCCTAGCAATCTCATCATGGCCAAACTTTCTGTTGAATGGAAAGTGGACTCAATATATGCTGATAGTACTGTAGTATTCACTCTTGTGTTCTGAAAGCATGGAGAATATCTTAGAGTCAGATAAGGGATATAGCTATCCAGTGTGTCTGTGTGAAAAATCTGTTATCTAGACATTGAAAAAGAAATAAATTGCCCTTAGAATATTTTTATGAACTCACATTCAAGTTTTATCTCTCAGAGAAAATGTTCATCAGAGCACCCATGTATTAGAAAGAAACACAAGCTAAAATTTATTCTGCATAAGCACAGAAGAAAAAGCAAAATACCTTACATTGATTTTTATTGTTTTTTTTGTAAAACACAATCTATGGAAAAATAGATAAGAGCATTACTAATAATTTATAATAGCCCTGTTCAGAGAGACAGCACAAACAGTCTGACAAACACAACTACAAAGAGAATATTACACATGGGAGACATATTATGCTCACTGTAAGACACTGCCAACAAGGCATGAGAAACAATATATAATGACAGAGATCATTGTTCAAGTCATTTAAATGTGTCACTTATTTTAAAGGCTGTAATCTCATTAATTCAAGCAGTATCATATGGTGATACAAGATCAGTACTGCAACATTACTCATTATTGATAGAAAATACTACAGGATGAACAGACAAGAAATCAAAACCTTGTGTATTAGGAGATGCACTGTCTTCAAGGATTATGCATATGCATTTATTACCACTGCATATGTGAAAATATTACACTGAAAAACTCAATCTGTCTAATTTTTATGTACTTGATATATCTAACTTTCAGAGGAAAGCTGTTTCCTAACTATATTCATACCTGTGAAATTTATTGCCACTTGGGAACTCATTGCCTTATATTAATTCATGATTTCCTTTAATAGTAGTTGGGCAGCTAATATCATACAGACACAAACATAGAGACACACTATTTTATAGGCAATTAATGCCAAATAAAAATATTAATGTACTTTCTCATGTTGGTACATCATATAATTCACAATGTTGGAACAAAAAATTAAATGTGGCACCAATTCACAGTAACCATTACCACAAGCTAAAGAACTTGCAAAACAATTACAAAATAATTAATCTCTAAATAACTCAAAAACTCTAAATAAATCAAGAACATGTGCACTTAATTAACTTGTACATAGTTGCCGCAGTTAACAGAATTGTAAGGTAAAATTAAAGACATATGGACCCTGTAATAGAACTCTATTTTAGGCAATATTATGAAAGAGTACCTTAATATCCATGGAAAACAAATAACCTGTTGCTAAATACATACAGGTCTCCATTTTATAATATGTATACAATTCTGTATCACATATTAAGCACTATTTTTTTAACTCTACAGTAATTAAGAGAAATTAATCTTATTTCATATTTATTTTCATTAGGCAGTTACGCAATTCATATAAAGCTACACAAAAATAATTTTATAGAAGGCTATTCCTCAAAATACGTATTTATTCTCCTAAGTCACTAAGATGTCTAAATGAATTTAGTTCTTTATATTTAGGCAATCAAAACTAAACAATTAGCCTAAGGTATTTTTCCAATGAGAAATCCTATGGTGAGTTCTATAGAAATCAATGTGTTTGGTCACATGAATAAAGATCCCTTGTGGCACTAAACATAAGCTGGATATAAAGTTTGCTAAATGCATGAGCGTCGTTTTACCTTCAGGCTTAACAGTGTATTGTTAGAGTGAACTAGTCCTTAAAGAACACTACAAAAATACTAAATCACAAGTCAACATGCTATTCCAGTTAGAGGTAAATACATGGCCTAACAGGAAACCATATGTCATTTTTGTAGCACAAGTATTTCACAAAATGCCTTCATATAGTTGATCTAAAAATATTATCTATTTATTAATACTTCAATATTTCAATGTTTCAAGTAACATATAAAATTAAAACACATTTTTAATTTTCTACATACAGTTTGAAAAAAGGAATGACTCATCATTATTCTCTCCAGACATCTTTGGCAGTTTAAAATTTAGCAGTTCAATCTTTGTTGAAGAAATTTTATGACGAAATAACTTTTTGCATAGGAAAGAGGGCCAATACTTTCTGTATATACTGTCATTGGATGCATTACAGTACAATATCTATGGACTTTGACAGTAATTTTCAATTAGTACAATATCATAGTTCTGCAACATTATCACTATTGCATCAAAATAATTAAATAACTGTAGGGAACATGGATGTTAATTACATATTCTACAGAAATGTAAAATTACTGTAAAATAATAGCAGCATATTTAGTTTTGAAATGTAGTCAGATTGTCAATGGTAAAACTTTCTGCCTAAATCTGTTCAGAGGTATGAAATTCTGCTCTCAGTTATACCAGCCCATTCTAGTGATTTTAATTTGGTTTCATGCGCAGGACTGGGGTAGAACATAGTGTGGTATTTTATCCCATTAAAATTCTCCAAGATTTTTAAAGTTAATTTTATTTAAAGGAATGAAGCACAATGCTTCAACCTTGTGTGGTTTCACTCTGCAATAATGAAATAGGAAACAGTCCAGGACATTCAATTCTGCAAGTCTTTTAAGAAATAGACACCTTTTGGAATGCAAGTACAGACAGAATTAAGTTAGGTGTTGTAATTGTTACTTGTTCTTCATTTTTATGCGAAAATCTCATTTGTACTAGTTTAGGCTCCTGTCTGTCTCCAGCAACAACAGGGTTTTCCCTTAATGTCCAGAATGTTTGATAAAACAGTACTGTACTTGTGTATCACCACAAGTATCACTGAAATAGCTGCATATTGGAGGAGGAACAATAAAGTAAGTACCCTGAAACAAACTTATTTGGTTTTAGAAAAAAGAAAGAATGCAAACATTTTTTATTTATCTTACAGACTTATTCAACTTTTTTCTTCTCTTTTTCTGTTAGAAAATAGGAAAGCTTCAAATTTCTGAAATGTTTAATAAATTTTTGGAGAATGTACCTATTAAATATAGTAGTCCAGAGGCAGCACCTGTCTCAAATTTAACTCCAAAATGATTGATTTCCAAGAGGCTGAGAAGTTATGTTAGGAAAAAAAAATCACTGGACACCTGCTTTCTTTTTGGAAGCATCTGCCACGTGTCAGCTACTGGAGACAAGTCTCAAAGACCTTAGCCTGACCAATTATAGCTGTTATTATAATTTATTTTTCCAAAAATGGTGAAATAAAATTCTTTTCCTTCCAATTGACTCCATCCCCAAACCTTAAAAAGGAGGATAAATCTGAGCTTTCCAACTACTTGAAATTGAAAATTTGTGAACTAAAAAAAGTATCAAATATCTGTTGACACACATAACATAGTTGTTTTTTTTCAAAAAATGTTTTCACAAACCTCCATTTTCAAGAAGAATCCATTGGCCTCTCATTCAATACAAAACATGTCTAGAGACATATAAAAATGCTTTATTTCTGAAAAAACATCATGCAAGTATTTTATTTTTCGTCTCTAGATTTGAACATGCTTAAAATGAAAGGAAGTTCAACTGTCTCTCATTTTGTAATAAACCCAGAATATGCACAGGCTTGATGTGTAAGTTTGGAAAATTTGGATACTAGAATAAGAATAAAATTGTTGTAGATATTTTGAATTTGAAATGAAATTAAGAACAACTAACATGAATTCTTTAGGCTTAGGTTGGCGTAACTGGGGGCAGAGTTTGATTCTAGAATCTTCTTTTTCTGTGAAGCTCTTGGTTTCATTACAAGCAGAGATAATGAGATTTACAGGACCAGTGATGTTTAAGGATAAATTCAAGCTTAATTCTGTATATTTCTGATGTATGACAGGACAAATTCTTACAAAGAAATAAATAATAAGAGAAGGTTCAGCTAAGAAAATCAGGGATTTTAAACAGTGCAAATATAGATAAGAAAAATATAATTTAATACAAGAAAATTAGGACCAAATACACACTCTGATTCACTGAAATAGAAGTTTTGCTAATTAAGCAGTAGTAGCCTGAAGATATGAGTTAAGTTTGGTTGTTTTGTTAGAGAAGAGTAATTACTACTGACACAGCAGTAGTAATAAGTAATCGTGAACATTATTTAGAATCCAACAGGAAGTGCAAATACCAAGGTTTAGAGATTTTTAAGTATAAGAATAATAATTTGGTTTCTCAAAACTTCAGGCATATCCCAGAGTTACTTGTTGTAAAAGTTAGACCTTTATATAAAAATAGAAGATTGGATTTGCACAAAAAGATACTAAGAATTTAAGACACATTCTGGGAAATTCATATATAATAACTGAAACTCCAGTGTAGACACATACAGAACATGACTATTGTGATGCTTCCAACATATTGGAAGTTTCACAGTGAAAATGGATTTTTATTGTTGCTGAATTCTCAGCTTTTCTTTTTGAAAATGTTTCCTCATATTTCAAAATCATTAAAAAATCAAAAACTAGTTTGCACGCATATCTTTCTATAAATGTATAGCACTGTTTTGAATCTTCATTATATAGCGTATGGAAATAAAGAGATGCCAAAGGTCTAAAATCCTACATAATACTTTGGGAAAAAAAAAAAAAAAGACAGTATTACTACAATATCCTTTGCTTACAAGATGTACAATCACACCATAACTGAAACTGGGTTTGCATATTCAAATCATGGAATGATGTAAAACCACACACAAATAAATATACTGTACATGTGCAATACACCTGACCAAGTGCAAGGTGCTGCACCTGGGCTGGGGTAACCCCCAGTATGAACGCAGGCTGGGGGATGAATGGATGTGGAGCAGCCCTGCCCAGAAGGACCTGGGGGTGCTGGTGGATGAGAGGCTGGACATGACCCGGCCACGTGCACTCACAGCCCAGAGAGCCAAAGGTGTCCTGGGCTGCACCAAAAGCAGCGTGGGCAGCAGGGCCTGGGAGGNGGGAGGTTTTGCCCCTCTGCTCTGCTGTGGTGAGAGAGACCCCACCTGGAACACGGCATCCAGCTCTGGGGTGCCCAGCACAGGAAGGACATGGACCTGTTGGAGCGAGACCAGAGCAGGGCCACCGAGCTGACCAGAGGGCTGGAGCACCTCTGCTGTGAGGAAAGGCGGAGAACTGGGTTTGTGCAGCCTGGAAGAGATGGCTTGGGGGTGAGCTAATTGCAGCTTTCCAGCACCTGAAGGGAGACTACAAGAGAGCTGGAGAAAGCAATGGCATGTAGTGACAGGACAAGGGGGAATGGCTATAAACTGAATGAGAGTAGGTTTAGACTGGGTATTAGGAGGAATTTCTTTACTGTGAGGGTGGTGAGGCACTGGAAGAGGCTGCCCAGAGAAGTTGTGGACGCCCTGTTCCTGGAAGTGTTCAAGGCCAGGCTGGATGGGGCTTTGAGCAACTTGGTCTAGTGAAAGTTGTCAAGGCCCATGACGAGGGGTTGGAACTTATTGATCTTTAAGGTTCCTTCCAACTCAAACCATTCTGTGATTCTGTGATCATACAAATTAATTTGTTTCAAACCTTGGTTATTTCCTAAATAATTTACTTTATATTCTGAACTCATTAACCCAGAAATGTGGTTTTAATAGAGGAAACACTGCCCAGAAAATATCATATTAATAAACAGCACTCTGACACATACGCTCTAAGCCAAAAAAATATCTGAAAAGCCTGGTTCTAATAAAATACTATTGTGATATAACTGCAAAGGAACATTAAAAATTTTTTATTTCATAATTATCTGCCCTCTGTAATCCAAAACAAAAATATTTTTGTAGTTATCAGAAGTAGTAGTCTTCTAGTTATAAACTTCTCATAGTTTGGTTAAGAGCTTATACTACATGTCAAGCAAGAGACTTTACAAAGACTCCTAATTAACTAAATTCCTAAAAATGCAAGTTTATGACAAAAAAATCCAAAGCCCAAACATGTATTACAATGGTGTTAACAAATATAATCACATTACAGTTATCCTTTCTGGGGAGAGATGTGGAACAGACCCACTTACTTCTTCTATAACATGGCTTTTCTCCCATCCTCTTCGAATTCTCCTCAGTTTCCTACTTACACATGGCAAAAGTAACACGATCTTACCTAGAATTACAATGGAAGGCAGAACAAGGGCAAGAACAAAATTTGGTGGTGTATAAAATCTGTAATACTCTTCTTCAAAAGCTCTCTTCCATCCGTAAATCAGTACATGGAAAGTACTTATAAGCAGAGCAATGTATCCAAGCGTAGACTGTGAAGAAAGAGAAAACAGGAAAAAAAAAACCCCAGCATTTGGTCGTTAACCTGACAGCTCTAATACATTATTTGCATTATTTTAACATTTCTATTAGACATCAAGTTAAAATCTCTTACCTATTCACTACATTAAACTAGCAATATATGGTTTTAAGTTCACATTCTGAAATTTACAGACTGAACTGAGCACTGATTTACAGAGTATCTCTGCTAACATCTACAGGTCTTAGTCAAAGCTGAAATGATGTCTGCCCAAACTCCAAGTAATGGAAGCCAACTTCAGGATATGTACGCCAACAAGGAACAATTCCAGTGTAGTTACTAGAACAACATCCATTGTGACTGGAAATTAAGTTTCCTATTTCCTAACTATGAGGCTAGATCACTTCCAAGATTCCTTATTATGGAACAATGCAATTCTGTTGGAAGAGATTTGGGCCTAAACTTGCATATTTTTATCACTCTGAGATGCGCAGCTTACTTCTTCCTCACAAAAGCCTACGTCCGCTTGTCTGATGTTACCATAAACCATCGTTACCTTCTCCATCAGTTGTTGCAGACTGGTTAATGGGAATATCTAAACTGCAGGGCTTGGGAATAACAGCACAAAGCAGTGGTGCAGTTTATGATAAACAGGCAGTGCTGGATAGAAGGTGAAAGAGAAGGTTCCCACAGCAGCCTGCAGAGGAAGGACCTCTCAGCACATAAATTTAGAGCTTGCCACAGAAGGTGGTGATGATAGCAGTCACTTACCAGTTCTGTGAGTCTGCCTTTTTTTAAGGACCCTGCAGTTGTAATGCTTTGCAGACTTGACAATGCATCAACCTTAACTTTCCCAAACCCAACCTTAATTTTCCCAAATGATAAAAGAAGACCACTACGCATTGACTTCTGGTGGTGATCAGATGAAGAAAAACTCTTTCTGGCCAAAACTGATGTAATGACTAACTTGGCTGGGAAACATTTGTAGAAAATCATTGAAACAGAGAATGAGTACTAAGGAACTGGCTACCAAGGTATGGTTTAACTCCAGCAAAGAGCCAAGCAAACAAAAATGCAGCCTAAGGATATATAATAGGTAGTGAAAGAATGAATTCCTTCTACTTCAAGATTAAGCAGTTTCTAAGGGAAGAAGAATGTCTGAGCTAATACTATTTGCAAGGATTCACAGATATAATGGCATAAAAGGAAAATACTTCTTGGGATTGGTACCTTGTTTTTTGACTTGCCAATATTTATGTATCTTTTTTGCCAATGGTTTCAGGGCCATTTTGTTAAGCTATAGATATGCTTCACACTTTTTCTTAAAAAACCAGTTTGCTCCCAAAATATCCCATAGTAAACAGAACATTTAGACAAACACTTAAGGATATGAAAATGGCATATGCAGTATCTGAACGGAACTTCTGGTAAGAAATTTGGACAGCAAACAATACTATCAAACCTGACGTTTTAATATGTTATTGCAGATTTTTACTGGTATGACTGTCCTGAATTCATTGTTATATCACTACCAGCAGGGAGAAGGGCACAAGTGAATCATATCCCTCATTTCTTTATCAGGATTACTGATGAGAAATGTAACAATTATTGAAAAAAGAAACAGAAGGGAAATATTATACAGTGATTTCCAATTATTTTTATTTTAGTGCTTATTTTAATTCCATTTGTAAGCTATAGTTTTGAGACATCTATATATGTCTTTCTATCTAATGGTCAAAATGAAAACTAAGAAGTACATCAGTACATTTTAAACTAACAACACAAAGACAAGAAAAACATAAGATGCACTTTTATTAAGGTTTTTTTTGCCCTGTTAAGAGTTGCCATATGCTTCTCTGAAGTTTTGGTAGGGTATGTGCTAATGTGTACTGGACAATTTCAACCATATATCTAAAAAAACTAAAAAAGACATTCCTATAGGAGCTTCTGTCAGCTACTAATGTGATGTTCTTCAACTGGGCCCTTAATTACCATCACCAGGCACCGCATAATAATTCCTTTAAGAGCAGAGGACTTGTGAAAGCAGCCAAGAGGCAATACTGTTTCTTCACTGGTAAATTCACATTGAACAGTGCAGTGCGCAGAAATATCACTTGTAGTTCTTGGGAACCCTCTGCTTGGGCTCTAGGATGGCTGCTGGGAAAAGTGGAAGAATATCTTCGGCTGCTTTGCTTCCTTATCTTCAATAATACTGTGTTTCCTGAAAGCTGAGTAATAGATTAGCACATTTCCTATGGACTCCCAAATCTTTTAGCTTTTCTCTAAGTCCTCCCTGTTTTGTTTCTTTTCCTTCCTGATCAAAGTCAGCTTTTAGTCAATACGGGAGATTCCCAGCCAAGGTTACTGATAAACTTGACAAACTAGTATTGTTTGAGAAAGGAACCAACAGAAGTCAGAGGAGCGGCAAAGATGAAAGAGAAAAACCCCTAAAATGTTACCAGCAAGATGTATATATTTAGACAAAAATATGCTGTGGGGCAAACTTGCTTCAGGAATTTCTACATTCACAGTGGCTGAGTAGTTCCAAGCAATTTATATATACAAAAGATATTTTCTAAATTCTACATTTATGCAAGATATACTTCAGATTCTCCCAGTAACAGGCTACTGCTAAACTTAAAAGTTGTTTGTAATAACTTCTGACTGGAATCTTACCCACAAACTTGCTAAATACTCAGGCCTCAGTCGTCTTTACTCTGAGGAAAAAGTATCCTATTCTTGCGGGAGAACCAAGGCAGGGCAGCCTTTCCTCAAGGTGTATGCATGAGAAATATTTTACTAACACTGCCTCCAAAAAACTTTAGGATTGTGCTAGCAGAGAAAAGAAATATCTACAAAAAAGCCAGCTTCCTACTACTCAAATGGCAGATTTGTGTTGTTTTTCGCTAAAAAATATGAAGCTCAGCTTCCAAAACCAGTCCGCTCTGTCCATTGCCACTTTAAATGATGGGTTTTGGACTTGAAGTCTTACACTGGAAAACAAAAGCAGCAGTCATTTATGTTTACATTATATATTTACAGTTTAACTTTCTTCACTAGACTGAAGGACCTAGTGCAACATAGCTTGCAGACAACATTCTCCATTTTTTTGTATTTTATGTGAACACTCAAGGACTGGTTGCAATAAATGTCTTTTTTTCTGTTTGCAGTGTTTTGTTTTAGGCTGTTTATTCTGCCTGCTCTGACAAAATATGAATTCTTTTGTATTTCTTGCCCATGTCTTCTTTTGTTCCTTATCTAAATATACTTAAATGAGAAAAAGAAGAATACTGAAGTGGCATTTAAGAAAATTGATGCATTAGTTTATCAGCCCCAGCTTTCTTCCTTGCTGCTTTTCTCAGTAAACTTCAACTCTGGGTCATGTTAAGGTGACTGCAAAGTTTCACACTAAGTTTCAATCATCTAGGATCTCCTACTGAGAAAACTCTTCATCACTGTCTCATTCTGTGGTTTCTCTATCTGGATGTTATAAGTGTTTCTCTCCAAATCATGATGAAGTAATCAGAACTTTGTTTTGTACAGTGGTCAGCTCTGTACTGTAGCAATTCCTGTTTTCTGCTGGTCTCTTAGCTCCTTCCAGGACTGACACAGTAATTTCCTTTTGCACTATTAAACCTTCTCACATCTCACTTCATTCATATTCATACTAAGAGCGAAGGAGTGGAGCCTGCACTGCTTGTCCTCTCAAAGTCCTTTTCCCTTAATGAAGCAGGCTGGAATTTTTGGGGCTGCTGAGACCTGTGTTTGAAACCAGGCTAGGTAAGATGGAGGCATCTCCAAAGTACTTTGGGATATCAAAGAGAGCAATGATTTCTGTGCAAAAATATTGACAACTGGTGTTCCTTTAGAATATTAGGAGGACTGTGTTGGAAGTCTGTTTGAACTGCTGTAGGTTGGGGAGATGCTGCTTAGGGCTTGTACTACTGGAACAAGGCTAATCTATACTGTACATTTTAATAAACTCAGATTTTCCTGGTAGGACTCAAGACTGAGTATGTTCTAGTGGTAAAACTATTTAGAAGAGGCCAGACCCTTATTTTGATGAAACAGCATTTACTAAGATGAGCAAGTAATAGTGTGTTGTTCCCAGTGGGAAGTGCTGAGCTGGGACACTGTCTGAGTGTGCTGACTGATTCTTCATCTGTCTGATGTGAATCAAGTTCAGCAGCTGTTGTGGTAAATCATCTGAGATTCAGGACTAAAGCTAGAGACATACTGCTTTTCCCAGCTGAAAAGAAAAGCAGCAATGGGTTGATAGGTTAGTAGTCCCATTGTTTGTCCCCCTGACTTAGAGAAGATTGAGAAATTTAAGTTCAATTTTCCTTCATTGCACTGCACTTCAGTAGAAAAAAATACAAAAGAGAGTAAGTATTACAATGTTTTGTATGTTCTACTTCCATACTGGGTACAGTGAAACTTATGCAGAAATACAGATTCCTTTTACTTTAGTAAGCGATCACTGAAAGTCTGTTTTAAATTGAACAAAGCAAGAAGACTTTTTTTGACAAGTAACTAAATGAAGAATAACTTACATTCTGAGAATTAATGACAAGGTAAATATTCGTTAAATTTAAGGAAATTTTTAGTAGTTCAATACTTTTGTGATTAAGAATTGCAAATGATCATAGTTCATTACCACTACCAGTTATCTTCTGCACATAATGCAGTATGAACTCTAACATACATCCAGACCAAACAACTTATTCCCAAACAAATTCCTCAAAATACTGACAGATGGGTCATTAAGGATCATAATTATTTAAATTTGGAACTATTTTGACTTAATTTACAGTGGAAATAACTGCAGTAAATATGCAGTTGTAGATACATCATTGTGATTATTGTGTGGGTTTTGATTCAGTCACACAAGCCTGAAATTTGGAAATATGAGTAAGGAAAAATAAGACAAAAATGCTGTGTTTGTGCCTGGAAGTTATTACTGGATAAAGGCATCATGTCACTCACAAGTGAATATTTTCCCTTTTGCACTAATGTTTTATATCACCCAACAGCAGCACTATTGTCCCCACACAGAGAACTCCAGATGGCAGAGATGTTGTAACAATACACTTGAGTATTTAGTCCCTTCGAAGGCTCAAAGCCATGACCGTGAATAAACAGTTCTGTCAGGGTAACTCCACTTTGAAAAGCTTTTCAGCAAACTTTTTGTAGGTCTACCTGCAGTTTTGCAGTAATGGAAATCATAAGGGAAGGGAAGACATTACAGACAGACCTCAAACAACTACAGCCATTGAAGTTTTCCCCACCACTCTCTTTGAAATGTCTGTAAATCATGAAGCATAACCCAAGCCTGAACTTTAAAGTCAGTGCTCACATTCCGAAGTGAACAGGACTCAGAATTAGGCAATATTATTACAATGGCTAAGCTGAAAAAAATGTTAATCAGAAAAAACTGAGCTAAGACTACACTACTAAAGCCAAAGTCAGAAAACAAAACCTAACAAACCCTCAAACTGTGCATACTTAGGAATTTTCACCAGACTGAATCCTAATAAAATTTCTTATACCTGACTGCTACCTAAAACTACTGGCAATTATGTGTTGAAGCAAGCACTGAGCTGTTTATTAAAGCCCATATTTCTCAGTATTTTATACTGGTTAGATTTGCACATTTTAGGTATTTATCTGAGGAAGAAAGGCAGCAGATGGTGTGCCAGGGCCTTGAAAAGCCTCTGATTTTAATAAGCAAAGCGTCCTATTTTACTAGTGGGTATTTTCAGCTAATGGGAATAATGCAGTTGAGAGCTGTGTCAAGTCCCACACAGTGGACAGGAAGTAAAACTTAATCAATGGCACCATGGCTGTCAGAGGGCTGTGCGATAAAAATCCTGCAGGGCAAATTAAGTCTTCAATTTTAATAGCTGTGTGCATCTACCTATACAAGTATGTCATCAGTAACACTGTATTTAGCAGGTTTGTCCAAATTTATCTAATTTGAATTTACCAAGAAATTCTACGAACACAAAAGGAATTGATTAGTGATCATTTGGTCTCAGCTATGTTGGTTATTTAAGATCAAGAAATGTAAACTGAAAGTCCTGTTCTAACACTCATGAAATGCTTAATGTGTGTTCATGGTAACATATTGGCTAAGTAATTGTTGTTTTAACTGAATTACCAGAGGCAGATGGAAAAAAGACTCTTCTCACATTGCTATGAGCATTTGTTTGTGATCGTGATCAAAGAATTCTTGTTAACACCAAAATCCCCTTATTAAAAAAGTAACACACCTGAATAAAACTGAACTCCCTCCAGTTTAAGGCACTGTTTACTGAAGGGATGGAAGTTACTGCCAGCAAAGAAAGCAATCCAAGACTCATTATTCCAAAGGAGATATACATTTCAATTCGCCACACTTCTTCTTCATTCCAAGAATTTTCAACATTTGCATGAACCTGATGAAAGAGCAGAAAGGAAGACCTTTATTCTAAAGAATATTAAAAATACAAACAGAAGTTATTTTGCTGACTTAAAGTTCACAGTCACAGGACAATTATAAAATGAGGTCAAATATTTCAGAGGTTTCTTCATGCCTTGGAGAAAAACAAGTATTTCCTTATTGCTGGTACTGGCTCTTGCTAGGTTAAAAATATGTTAATCATAGAAATTTAGATGAGCTGCTAAAAGAAAATGTAACATTATATACCATTTACAACAATATTGTTATAAAATCAGGTAATTCTGCATGTTCTTATACTATGTAGAAAAGGAACTATGTTCTTCAGACTCTGCAAACTTAAATTCTGTAACACAAGTTGGATAAACCTGCAATTTCTTTTTCATTTGTTACATTTAGAAATAGTTTAGCACCAGTTCCTGACTTTTCTTCAGCTCTCTATGCTGAGTCCAAGCTTGTTTCTCTCTTTCACTATTGACATCAGATTTTTCCAAGATGGTTCTCACTGGAGAACTTTACCAGAAAAAAGAAACAATTCACGACCTTAACAACTAAGAAGCTTAGATATTCAATTATTTTTTTCCACTTCCAGATTAACTATTGCAATATGATGTGTCTTGAAAAAAGTTCACTAGAAATATTAGCAAGTGAGAGTTTTACAACATCATTAAAACTAAGATAATTTCTTAGTAAAATTACCAGTGAATCCTTTATTATTACTAATTTTAAGTGTGATTTACAGTTTCCTGCTGCCTATTAGAGTTTTGCCCTTCCTGTCTTTCTCTTAAGTTCAGTTTTTGATGCTCGCTCTTTCAGAATTTGTGACACTCCCTGTTAATTTGTTCCGTTTGATTTTATGTCCTTACTTGATTTTCCTTTCTGTTCTATCACATCTCTCCTTCCTATGGATTTTATGTGCTGAATGGCAATGCTGCTTTTCTGCCACTTTAGAGGTTACAGTAAGCTGTCTCACTGACAGACAACAGCATCAGACCCTCTTCTAGAGGATGACAGATTTGTCAGAGAATGTTTCAGGGTTATGCAAGATCAATTGTTCCTGGGAACTATGAGTCAATTTCTAATGCCTGCAATAGACGATGTTCAGAGAATTTTATAAGAACAAAGTTTGTTTGGTTTTTTTTTTGTTTGTTTGTTTGTTTTTTAACACAGAAGCATCTGTGAGCATGATTACAGTATCTGCACTGGTCCAAAATGTTACAAAGTATTAGCATTTTCTTTTTTTTTTTTTTAACATAGAAGTATCTGTAAGCATGATTAAAGTACCTGCCCTTATACTTTTCATATGTGTAAATGCACTTATGATATACATACTTCCCTCGTGTGTTAAGTATACATAGAAAGGAACATACCTCAGAATTTTCCTGCTGTTGCTCTTATCCCATCTATCCTACATTCTTCTTGTGTATATTGCTATCGGGAATTTCAGTAGGACATGTCCTTGATTCCCCCTACCACACAAACTTGACTGCAGATTGACTCACGAGGTGAGCAAAATGCACAGATGTTTCTTTCAATCTCCTTATTTGGCACCACCTATGCATAAGATAACTCGTAACATTTTGTGCCAAAAGCAGTAGAACGGAATAAGAAAAACCCATCTATTGCATTCAGGAGCCATATGCACACAGCCAAGGCATTTTTGGCTTAGTGAACTAAAGACTGTCTTACCTGTTGATACGCCATGTTGAGGAACAAGTACCGCTCCGATCTCCGCATAGGCAAGCAGAGGCTGTACACCACGTGCACTGCTGCAAAGAAAAAACTGAGCAGTCCAAGCTGCTTGCGACACTGGAGCCAGTTGCCCAGCCAAGGAGGAAACCGCCGATACTTCGTGCCATAGTAAAGCTGATAAGCAGCTGCAATAAGTCCTGATAAATACACTAGAGAAAGCAAAGTGATAGCAACAATGGGCAGAGTCTTGTTCACAATCTCAATGGGGATCTTGTAAAAGTCACTCTGCTGATTTCTCATGTATGGATGGATGACATCTCTGACAAAGGAATAGATGAAGAAAAATGTTGCCAGGCTAATGGCAATCACTACAGGCCCCTTCCACAGGGTGAATAGTCGCAGAGGCAGGTTTTCAATCTCCCTCGAAGATGACAATGCCCCCAAATCAATAGGAATGAAACTCAGCTGACGGGCAAGCTCAATAACTTGATGGCGAGCCTGAACATTGTTACTGCATATATAGACCTGTTGGGAAAGTCACAGGAATTGTCTGTATTCAGAGAAAGAGACTCAAAGGTAAACAAAAAACCAGCAAAATCCACCAAAAACCTTAAAGGTCTCCAAATCAAAACTACAACACAACTGCTAATACTGTACACTTTATCCCAACTTATATCACCAATATGACAATAAAATCACATAAAAATCTAGCCAAAGAACAAATATGCACACTGATTTAGCAACAGAGTAATCAAAACAAAATTGGCTTTTTCTTGGATTTAATAATGGGACATGTCTTGGTAATCTATACACTGAAACCTGTCATACTGAAATGTCTACAGGACTGGATTACCTTCAAGCAACAGCTAAAAGCATTTCAGAAAATCCCAAATCTCTCAATACAGGAATCTTGAACAATGACCCTTAAGCAACTATAGCATACACAGAATGAGAAGCAGCGAACTGTGTAATCTCTCCATGGGTTACAATTTTAGCCTAATTTCACAACCCAGATTTCCACAGATTTCAGATTTGAGTATTTAACAGGAAAGACACAAACTAGCAGCCAAATAAGAACTTGTTCTAAAGGCCAGTTTATTACACAGTGAAAGAAGTATACTGCTACAAAGTACTTCAAGGTACCATTAAAATTTACAATGGGCTATAGTTTGACTAACACTATTTGTTGATCATCTGCATTGAAGCAAATATGATCTGTTTTGACTGAAGGGAATCACTTTTAGTGTAGTACTATTCTGAAAGGGGATAAAAGAAGTATGGTAAAGCTGTTTTTTAAATTCTGCTAATTCCATATCAATTGCATTCCATTTAAATCTACCTAAAGTGCCAGAAAACTCAATTTAGTCTCCAGCAGTCATGTTACATCAGTTATTTCTTATGTATTTGTAAGATTTCATAAAGCTATGAAGGACTGGATGCTTGCACAGGCTTAAATCCTTTACATCACTTCAGAAAACACATGAAAAACATCAAGGTGCATTTTCTATATGCAGGATGGATTTGCAGAACATACTGGGAGGGAATTTGAACATGATGCTCCCAAGCAGCCCTGGATCAAATGAATGATCACTTAGAAACATATGTGCCTCCTTCTGTTTCCTCATATTCCTGATTTCCGGGCACTCTAAAAGCTAGATAGTTTCTTTCAATCACTTTGCTGCTACACTGAATGAAAGCACTTTTAGAACAGCTGATTCCCGAGCTCTGGGATCAGGACCTCAAGATTTGTGTGCATCTCTTTCAATAGCTCACCCCAATGCTGCAACTAAAATACAGTGGGAAAGATTCTCTATCCTTGTACAAAGCATAAGGGTACACATGAACCTATTTCCTATGGAAAACATTAAGACCCAACTCTTCTCCTCTGTCTGTAGTCATCGAAGTCAGTTGTTTAAGCTAGTATCCACATTTCCTCTGCAATCTTTAAAGACAAACAGGCAACACAGAGAAAAAATTGGTCCACTTACTTTATTTGTCTTGCAGTGGGATGAACTAAACTCTGAAGGTTTTATTGGCTACTAAAACGTAAGTTAAAGGCCCAACATTTTAGGCACGTTAAGTCAGGGAAGGTAAATCTCATGAGTTCTGGCTGTTACATTTAGTTCCTGTCACTTTCATTTTGCAAATAAGTTAAATTAGTACAAATAAAACATTTACCTGTCTGCTGGCATCCTTTGGTCCTAACTGCAGTGACCAAGCGGAAATGACATTGAATCCTTTGACAATCAGGGAATCGGGAAAAAGTGATGCCAAATACTCTGCATTGGAGTCTGGATATTGGTCTAC
Source organism: Callaeas wilsoni (assembly GCA_013398955.1). Lineage (NCBI taxonomy): Eukaryota > Metazoa > Chordata > Aves > Passeriformes > Callaeidae > Callaeas > Callaeas wilsoni. The sequence goes on along the minus strand of VWPU01018584.1, from coordinate 4,642 downwards.
TCTTGTATTATTGCTGACATCAATCAGAATTTTACCAGCGAGTAAATGTTTGAGATCCCACAAAGAGGTGTAATGTTCTCTGTGTATGGCTACAAAAATGATGTTTGTTTTAGCTACCGCATCTTCATGGTGAGTGACATCAACCACATGGGGAAAGAAGTCAGCAGCGTGTTTAGGGTTTCTGCTTCCTACGACCACGTGGTACCCACATCTGATAAGTCTAATTGTCAATGACTTAGCGAAGTCTCCACTTCCAAAGATGCCTATTGTGACCTTAGTGGCATCCTTTATGCCATTGGCAACATTTGGTAGAAAAGTTTCATTGAGGTTCTTGGGACTCCCCATCATAGAGATTGATTCCATATTTCCAAGACACCAAACCTACAATGATTTCTTCGGGGGAAAAAAAAAAAAGAAAGAGAAGAAAGGAAAAAAAGAGAAAACAACAAAAGGAAAAATCAGCATCATACAATTTTATGAGACCTCAAAATCCATTAACACCTCTGGAGGCAAAATCTTTGGTTCTATGTTTCATATTATATTTTCTCCTAAATCATGTACATGCTAATCAATTTTGTCTTGCAATAAGTCACTAATAGAAGCAGAAACAAGAAACATAAAATACTTCAAGCACTTCAATAATATAGTTACGTAAGTAAATAACAATTTTTTCATCTTCTCCTATTTCCTACCTTCCACTGCCCTGGAATACTGCACCACAAGATAAATTTGTACTCCTGAAACTAATGGTCAATAGAATAATGAGAAGAAACATGTAAAGAAAATTGGAAAATAGCAGAATGTAGAGAGCACTGGCCTGTGATCAACATGAGGTCAGTGAGTACATGGAAGCTGAATTCCATTAAAAGTTTATGCAGGTTATTATTGTGATATCCTCTCCTGGCCATGAAGGAAGAGATGCAAGTCTCAAAGCTGCAAATGTCACGGCTACCACCATGACAAACATCCATCTGACATACTCACCTGTCAGCCTGGAAAATGGGCTGCCCATGTTGATCCAATGGCAAAAACAACAAAGAAATTTATCAAGACCTAGTCATGAGATCACTAATGACATTTCTAGGTCAGACTGCTAGGTCTGGCCATGGATGTATAAGGATTAACTGTGGATGCAAGGGTAAACGGTTCAAAGCCATGAGTCACAAATATGCTTAACACAATTTTCTATCCAGGAAAGTAAGATAAATCCTAGAGACAAACACATGGGACAGCCTTCCATGAAAAAGCTAATGGCAGGAAGAGACAGATTTCACACAGTAATAAAAGGGAAGATAGTTTTAGGAATCAAATTCAGTGTAGTAAGGGATGTTTTGAAGAAGAACAGAAGCTAAGGCTCGCAGAAAAATAAAAGAAATACTGCTATATCCTTGGTCACATAACTGCAATAAAGCTCTAACAAAGACATTAAAAAAACCCAAAACAATCTTTAGGAGGGAAGTCTTCCCATGAAACTATAGTTATGACATAAGTTGTTCTGCATCGTGGGGGGGAGTTGACCCTGGCTGGAGGCCGGGTGTCCAAAAAGCTGCTGCTCTATCACTCCTCTCCTCAGCTGGGCTGAGGAGAGAAAATACCACGAAAGGCTCATGAGTTGAGATTAGGACAGGGAGAGATCACTCACCAAATACCACTAGAGGCAAACTAGACTCTACTTGAGGAAATTAACTGACATTATGACCAATCAAAATCAGAGCAGGATAACGAAAAGTAAAACAAATCCTAAAGAAACACCTTCCTCTCACCCCAGTAAGTTTCCTCCTGGGCTTAACGTTATTCTCGATTCTCTACCTCCTCCCCCTCTGCAGCGCAGGGAGACAGGGAATGGAGGTTACGGTCAGTTCATCACATGGTGTTTCTGCTGCTGCTTCCACAGCAGAGTCCTCTACACACCTCTCCAGTGTGAGTCCTTCCCACAGGCTACAGTTCTTCCACAGAGTGCAATCCTTCAGGAACAGGCTGCTGCAGTGTGGGTCCCCATGGGGTCACAAGCCCTACCAGGAAACCTGCTCCAATGTGGGCTCCTCTCTCCACAGGTGCATGCCAGGAGCCTGCTCCAGCGTGGGCTTCTCGTGGGGTCATAGCCTCCTCTCAGGCATCCACCTACACTGGTGTGGGGTCCTCCATGGGCTGCAGGTAGATCTCTGCTCTACCATGAACCTCATGGGCTGCAGGGGACAGCTGCCTCACCATGGCCTGCACCACAGGCTGCAGGGGAATGCTTAATCCAGTGCTTAGGGCACCTCCTCCTCCTTCTTCTTCACTGGCCTTGGTGTCTACGTAAGCTGTTTCTCTTACATGTTCTCATCCTCTCTTCTGCAGCTGCAATTACATTTTTTCCCCTTCTTGCTGGTGTTACCTGAAAGGTGCTGCCACCATCGCTGATGGGCTGGGCCCTGGCCAGCCATGGGTCCACCTCAGACCCAGCCGACACTGGCCCCATTAGACACAGGGTAAGATTCTTGCTGCTTCTCGCAGAAACCACTCCTACAGCACTCCTCCCCAACCTGCTACCAAAGTCTTGCCAGGCAAACCCAATACAATTGTAGAACAGGAATAAATTCTGAAAATTAAGGAAGCAATGAGGAGAGGCAGGCTAAGAAGGAGCAAAAAGAAACCACAAGGTTGCTGTCTTCGGAGCAATCAACAACAGACCACATAGAACCTTTTCCTGAGCCACCGTCCAAGAGCTGATATGATGGTAATTAATCATCAGTGGGGGACATAAACCAGTCATTGGCTAGTAATACAGCATGTGTGGTGAACAGCCTCCCACAATTTACAGTAGCTTTGTGTTTCAGAAGTTAGAAGAAGCTACTAGAATGGGCACTTTTCATTTCAGCTTTGAATAGAAGGTACAAACTCCCCAAAACTGGACTCAGAAGTTAAAGACAGAAAGCAGTACGTGAAGTGACCACAAACTTAGTATTTGAAGAAAAGATTCTAACAGTGAATCCTTCTGGCAGAGGCAGAGCATGAAGATTTTTATGCATGCACTCAAAAAAGCATTGACTTTTTCCTTACCATGTGACCTGAAATGTATGTAACACATGACCAAACTATCAGTATTTCCTGTATCAGGATGGGTTTGCACCCAGGAACATAATGAGAATAGCTGTATTTTCATCAGATAAGAGATACAACTGGATATGACACAACATGTATGCTTCCACCATGTGATTACAGGGGCCCATTTCAATTCATACCATGTATCCAGAATGTGCTGCAAAACTTTGAGATTGAAAGGGAACCACCATAAGGAAACGGGCTACCAGTACCATTTAACCATGCTGCAGCCTACTTTCAGTTTTAGTCCAAAGGATCCCTGGGAGAGTGGCCACACGGGACTTGGACATGATGAATTGCTCTGGTGAGCTGAATTTGGCCTGCTGGCCAAACTTTCTCACTGCCTGTTCTAAGGAAAATACAGTGTGAGTAACAGAATCAAACTAAAGTACTTCATAAAAAAACCTCAGGGAACAGGCTGACATGACTTTTAGACAAGTAATCTAAGAGATGTACAAGAGCAGAGAGCTAGCAGTTACTGAAAGGGACTATATTAAATGCACAATAGTAATTCAGAGGTAAGAGCGTTTAAGACTGCTTTAAATGCAACAGGAGAGCTTTCCTGACCTGAAAAATCACATAAGATTTAAAAAAAAAAAAAAAATTGTGTGCATGGCTAAGGAGCAGTATAAAAAGATAAAGAGACAGTGCTATCATGTAGGGATAAAATCAGAACAAGGATGGTACTGAAGTCAGTTTGTAACTAGTGAAGAAGATAAAAGGCAACAAGTAAAAGTTCCATAAATACAATAAAAAAGACAAAAGACAGAAAGCAAGGTTTATAACTTCAGGGGAAAAGGAACAAGTTATATTTCATACAAAGTAGGACAAATTGTCTTCTTTATTTCAGCCCTCCGCAGAAAAGTTAACTCTGAATAGGTATTTAAAGAAATTCCTTCTACTAGGAGACAGACAGTGAGGTCAAAGTGGAAAAGGTAATTTAAGAGTGAAGGATAAAGTTAAAGATTAGATAAAGATTTTCAAGTCAGCAGACACATATGAAATCAGTCCTTGATGCTTAAAATGCTGATCAAAATGACATCTTCAGAACTAAAGAGATGACAAGACAGGCAGACTAGCACATATCGCTAAAAGAAGGAAGGACGACTAAGGAAAACAAAGACTCGTAAGACTAACTTCAGCCCCTGGACACATTTTTCATCAAGTTATTGTGCAATGAATTAGTAAATAAACGGGAAACAGATGATAAGAAGTAGCTGAGGTGGGTTGTTCAGGAACAGATTTCAACAAAACCAACCTTCTTTTACAAACTAATTGATTTCAGAGTTATAAAAAATAATAAAAGTGACATAGATTTGACATACGCTCTTAAATTAGCTAAGAGAACATCACAGAGCTATGTCGGCCAGATGGTGACACACGTGAAAAACTGCTCCTGGAAAAATAACTACGGGACGAGAAAACCGAACCGACGCAAGCCGGGCCACTGGATTTGTGACCCCCCGCTCGGGCGGGCACTTACGGGGCGCGGGCCGAGGCGCGGGGCGGGCGGGAGGCCGGGCGCGGGCCGGTGCCCCTGGGCGGGCTGGCGGGCGGC
>VWPU01018583.1:0-12982 GCA_013398955.1 Callaeas wilsoni | reverse complement strand
AAAAAAAAAAGAAGGTAAAAGCATGGAATCAAGTCCAAGATAAGAAGCTATGATCACAGGAAATATGGCCAGGATTTTTGTTGAATTAATACAAAGTGCAAGAAGCACACTTGTACGCAATCTCAGACAATTAGCAGCAATTAACAGACTATTAATCTGAACATAGAAGAAACCATTCCCATGCTCATAGCTGATCATCACATACTGGTTTTGAAGATCTCAAGAGCTAGGAGTGAATTGCAGCAAAATGATGCTGATTTGCATCTGATTAGTTTCTGCGATGAACTTGTTACAGGGAGTGGACAAGAAAGAGATTCACATGCTTTGGACAGTTTTGTCTCCCCCACACCTGGTAGTATTACCTGGTATCCAGTAGAGCTGCTAAATAAAATCTGTTTAGCTGAACCAACAATAAGATTTGTTAATATAGTTTTTATTTGATTCACTGAAGTGCCTAACAATCTAATAGTATTAGGAATTTCAGCAAAATATGCTGAAGTAAAAATATCTCTGATTGGAGATTGCTGGTTTTAAATTTTCAGATAAAGCAAAAACATAGCAGTGCCTGGAAGGTGAGGATTGACATTTTCCATCCTGTGGTAAAAATGTCAAAACAGTAGAACTTTTCACAGAAACATTCCAGTGCCATCATCAGTGGTAACACTAACAAAGTTAAAGAATCAGACAAACTTCATGATAACAAGATGATGAAGGGTCTAGAGGGAAAGGCATATGAGGAGCTGCTGAGGGGAGGAGAATGAGAGGAGAACTCATCATTGTGTGCAGCTTCTTCACAAGGCTAGGCAGAGGGACAGGCACCAATCTCTTGTCTCTGGTGACCAGTGACAGGACCTGAGGAAAAATCCTGAAATTGTGTCAGGGGAAGTTTAGGTTGGATATTATGAAAAGGTTCTTCACTCAGAGGGTGGTTGGGCACTGGAACAAGCTCCACAGGGCAGTGGTCACAGCACCAAACCTGATAAGAGTTCAAGAAGCACTTGGACAATTGCAGCAGGCACATGGTGTGACTTTTGGAGTAGTTCTGTGCAGGGCCAGGAGTTGGACATTAATGATCCTTGTAGGTGCCTTCCAACTCTAGATAGTCTATGATTCTCTGAACATCTGATACTACATGTAATACAGAGAAAGGCATATGATACTGCATACAATACAATTACATAACACACATGATACATGTAATCTAGAGATTTCCTCTGTTCTGCTGGGAAGGAATGCATTATATTCATATACACTTAAATAACTCAAATATCATAAGAGGGGTATAGGCTTTGACAGAGTCATTCCAGTCTAGTTCGCTTGTCCTGTATCACACAGATCACCTTTGCTGCAAATGATCTGAAGAAAACCAATACAAGCAGGTAACTGAGCACTGAGCTGAGGCAGGACAAATCATTATCAAAAGGTTTTAAGTGCAGCTCAAAGCAGAGATCATTGGATATCTCATGTGGAAACAGCTCAGAGAAGATTTCCAAATTAAAGTCTGGTTGCACTTCTAAGGGATCTCCAGAACTGAGGATGTTTTTTCTTTTATTGCTACTAATACAAAATGTCATTTATAGGAGATACAAACAGAAATCAATGTTGATAAAGAATATACAAGTGAATAAGGGCTTGAACAAAACACATATAACCCTAGAGCAGTGCTGAGTGCATCCAGGGAATTCTGTGACTAGCTGAGCCTGCTCAAAGACAGAATCATACATATTTGTTTGCCTAGACATACCAGTGACAGATGCTTGAATAAACACAGAAGAACAGAGGCTGGGATTCCGTTGGTAGCTCATTTGAACTCTAGAACTAAAGCACCCTGGCCTGTTGCAGTTCTGTACAACAGAGAATTTAAAAATAGGATATTTCTACCTTGCAGAAGGGCTGAGAAACAAAAGTTGGAACGCACGTGGACCAAAAACATACAATTACGTGAAGTTTGTCACTGTCCTCAGAACAGGTAGCAAAGTACTAAGATTTCATTTTCAGGGCAGATTTATCATGAAGGATGGTAATCAATGGTTTGTAGCACCTCTGCTACTATAAATTCACATGTAGTATAATGTGTAACTTCTAGCAGGGCAGTCACCATGAAACCTTTCTCTCCTCACTACAGAAACATTCTTCCCATGCATCCCCGAATGGTGAAATGACATCCATTCTTAGGTGTCATTCTGAGACCTGTAATTAGTTTATTTTCTAATACATCAATAGGGCATAAGGAACTAGTTATTTCTTTAGGTCTGAATTTAGCCAGATAGAGCCATTTCTGTGTATGGATTTTGTTTTGTTTACGTGACTGTTATGGATAAAACAGTCTCAATTCAGGGGTTTTTTTCTCTTAATTGAATTATTTTTGGCAAAATATTTAATTATTGATTTTAGTATTGAGAAAAAGAAAACACAAGCATTTAAAGAAATACTTAAAATTTTTTCTTCCTCAAGCTTAGCTGAAGCCAAATTCTTATCCTTTCGAAGTCTCAACTTCCTATACTCTTAATATAGGTATTAAATTAGTAACAAGAAAAAATACATGAACATCACTTTCAGTTAAGCAAGGAATTGTTCACACTTTGGCAGATAGAGCAGACCTGACTTCAAACTGATCATGAAGTTCTGTAAATCAAAATGGAAGAAAACTTGTTGGATGCAGGCTGAAAGTGCACCACAGAAAAGGTAAAAAAAAACCCAATATAGTATCTATTTGAAACAGTTTGACCAAATAATTGTACTCTATCACTTTTAAAACCCTGAAAATGAACTTTTTTACTATGTATAATGGATATACTAATAGAGTAGCGGGGAACACAATTGATAAAGTTAGATTTCTTCAGGATGAATCATCTGGAGCAAAATATTTATTGTCCATGTTCACCAGTTAATCTATTCAAGGTGTTATTGAATAGATGTGTGAAAAAACAAAGAGCAAATAAATCACTAAAAACAGTCACTAGTAGACAAAAGTGTAAATGGGCAAAACTCAATAAAACACCTTCTACTTCACCAGTGCCTTTATAAAGGCATTCCACATATGTACAGAGGTAGATCCACAAATTATGTTAAAGATAACTAGTTGGAGTCTCCATATTCTCTGCAAGAACATTTTGAACTTTAGAAGATGAAGTGTATTTTCTATACTTCTAGTGAGAAAAACATTACTTTTTAAATTTTATCTTAACCCTATCTGAAAGCAATAAGCAAGGGAGAAAAGCAATTCAAGGAATGACTGTAACATCAAATACAAAACTAAAAACACTTTAATGGCCAAAACGAATTTTTTCTGTATATAACATAACTAGGAGCAGACCAGAAAGAGAAGAGATAGACACTTGCAAAACCAAATGGAATCTTTCAAGAGTTGATATAAATAGGTTGCATATTTTACAGAACTACCATCTAATGTCACAATCCCTGAGTTTTTATTTTCTGACTGTCCTTAGAAAATAAAAGGGGTTTTTTTATTATTTTATTTTTACAGTCTTATGCACAGCCTGAGTCCATTCAGGTTTAATTTTAGATCTGCATTCTTCCCTCTATACCAACACATCCAAAATAATGCAGCAAGCTTTCCATGTTTTTCAGGTGACAGAGATACATCTGACTAAGAATCCATTCTTAGCTGGATGCTTAGTCAACAGACAACCCATATCCATGGCTACATCCTCGTACCTGTTTTCTGTAGTGGGGACACTTAATTCTCTAGCTATGTACTTTTCACATGTACATTGACTTTTTCAGATCTGTGCTTACAACCAGAACCAAGGAGATCTGATGCATTTCCCTGAGCTTAAAAGCTCAGCATTCCATTATTCCAACATGGAGTGCCTCAGTGAATTGTGCCTACTTTTGTCTCAAGGGTATACATTATATATCAAAGATATAGATGTGTTAAATTAATGCACTGCCATGATTTCCATCATCAGCTTTGTCCATTAATTAGGTTTGTTGGCAGATTAAATACTCTGGCTAAGAAACATAGTACAAAGCCCTTTTTAAAAAATCTTGTTTTTAACTCAGTGATGCATTGCTTTATTGACTAAAATGTGTTACACTCCAAAGCCTCAATGTTTTCTGCAGGACACAAAGTTCTGGCAAACAGAAAAAGCAAATTACTTTCATGTTCCAAATTGTTCTCACACTTAGTGACTTGTTTGCTCTTCAGAATGTTCTTCTTAATAAATATTTTGCTCTCCCTTTTGCCCCAAATAACCCCAGAAAAGTGAAATCAGGTTCAAGGAACTAATGAATTGAACCTCATACAATTCCATGGTTTTAAGGTTTCTCACTTGATAGCATCAGGGTTTTTTCTATCTATAAATAGATATTACTATCTTCAGTGGTGTAATAACTTCATCTTTTCATTTTCTGATGCTAATAAGAAATTTAAAGACACAGAAAAGGTTTTGGTTGCTTAGCGTGGAACATAAAGTTGTGCCACAAAGAGAAGAAACAGAAAATCAGAAAATTATAATACCAATGTTCTGAAAAGTGAGACGTTTAAATATCTTTTAATAAAGACAAGATTGAATCTGAGTTTTTGAAACCTGTGCAAGAATCCAAATCTGTTCTTATTATTCAAAATTCTTCATAACTAGTTTTTTGAGTTGTAGTCCTGGATAAAAATATTCAGTGACCTCTTTACTCTAGTTTTAAGCTATCTGAAAAGTTAGTTTGATAAATGCACTACCTAGTTATTTAAAAATCAGTCACTTCATTTATTGTGCTCACTATAAGTATATCTAAGCAATTAATTCAAAAATAGAGTATCACTGGGATGTATAATACATTGGTATATTAAAATATAAAAGTAGCAAGTAATAAATGAAATACTTAAACTGATAAATTATATTTTAGAATCAAAAGAGTAACTGTCTTTGAGATTTTATTTATGTTATAAACTCAAAACTACATTTTATTACTAATAAATTTTCCTAGTCTATGGCTTATCTATGGAACAATAAAATTGTGCGGGGAAACTCTTTCTGAAAGTTACTATGGGTAATAAATATCACTTGTCTAAGAACAATTGAGTGTAGCTAGCTAAGAGGAAAGACAACTCCACTGAAGGAACTTATAGAGAAAAACAAGACTGAAGCAATAGTTGAGTTTTCAATTCTACCAGAGGATCAGAATCCCAAGTGGACTGACTATTGCTAATTGGAAAAATTCTGGAAAAGAGAGGATGGAAAGTTTTGTGGCCTAGAAGTCATGATCTATAGTGAAAGATAAAAGAAATTCTTCTGACAAGAAGTGTGTAAGAGACGGTCTGTTTAAGGCCTGTATCTGTCACACAGGAGAGCTCTCTTTGATTGCAAATACCTCTTTAATCTAGAAGATAAAAGGTCCGAATGAACCTGAGGCTGAAAAGCAGAAAACTTCAGACTACAAAGAAGGTGCAATCTTTAAGTAATCAGTGGAATTAACTACAAAAATAAACAAACAAACAATGACAACAACAAAACTAAAATTAAAAAAAACTAAAAAAAAAAAACCCAAAAAAAATCAAACAAACAAAAGCCATGTCATGAGCCATAAAAAATTCTATATAATTTGAAATCTTTCAAAAAATAGGTTATGCCTCAGAAGTTTCATGCAAGAATTGTGTGAGATTCTGCAGACATGAATCCATCTTAGGGGTTCTTTGGTTTTAATTTTTCCGTAATACAAAATTCCCCTGTAAAATCCTCTTGTAAAAGGACATACCTGACTGGTTTAATTTTTTAGGAATGTCCTTTAAACCTTCATTATTCTATCTGTTTGCAAATGTAAAATGAAAATAGTTTTTAAGATAATTCCCAAAGAGAGATTTAAGATCCTTTACACAAGACAGCTCTGTATTAATACAAATTTAAAATGTTGACCATGATGGAAATGGAAGTGGAAACAGAACAACTCTTACATATATCAGCCAGAACAACTCTTATATTCAAAACTACATGTAAATACTAAAATAGTTGCTAAGGTCTCATTTGTTTTTACAGATATCCAGACTTCTGTGGCAGAACTGAAACACAGAAGAGCTAACTTGCAACGGTTTTGTAAAGTCATCAACCGCAAAACAGGATGTATGGATATGGGTGTTTGGAAAACTGACCCCAAAGATCAGCAGTGGAAAACTGAGAAATCCAGTTTTAGTGTAAGTTTTCTGCTTCAGTCCTTGAGAAGTTGGAGTACTTGTTGAAAAATAGTAATAAAAAGAACCAAGACTCTGAAAGCAAAGCTTTGTTCATTTGTACACATAAATATGGACTGAAGACGCTCGCTTTCTCTCGCGCTCTCTCTCTCTCTCTCTCTATATATATATATATGCCTTAAAAAAGAATAAATTTATTTTCTTCTTTGTGTCTCGCTTATGAAATAGATGTGCCTATACTTATCTACAGAAAGGCATGCACTTTTGGCTTTGAAATATTTAGGACTCTTCAGAATATTCTACGCGTGTATGAAAGAGTCAATTGCCTTTTAAAAATACCAATTCAGAGACAGCATATCATTACCAAAAAAAAAAAAAAAAATCACTTTAATGCCACCATAATGTCTTTATAGGATATTTCTTTATCTAGCCCTGATCTTCTAAAATTAATCATACATAAAAGTGAACAGGCACACATGTAATACCACCTATTAACATCTTTTTTCCTCCACAAGCTGAATATTGCCACCTTATAATTCTTATGCTAATATAGAATTTATTTGAATTGTTCTAAACATATATTATAATGTCTAAATCACAGGCCAGAATGTCCTTTGATCTGGTATTTTTCTGAATTGTGCTGCCTGTAATAAGCAACAATCTCTAACATGTTACTCATGCTGAGTAAAATTTGATTGCATCCTTAAAACATGTGTAATGCTATACATTGGTGTTGTTTGTCATTACAGAACTGCGCTCAATTCCATTTTAAATTGCATAGAACAGAGAACTTGTCACGATGGAAAACCACAGGCACCAATGATAATCCATTCATTTGGGTTTTTTTTAAAGGACTGCATTTGGTAGGGAGATTGCTTTGATGGTAAAAATAGAGAATAAGAACTCAGATTCAATAACTTAAACTAAAGAAGCATTTAAATTAAACTTGTATGAAACTTGTTCACTGAAATAAATTCTCCTCTGTGTGCAGCAGAGAACCTAGGAAAGTGCAGAAGAAAAATTGAAAAGGCATAGGTCTCTATAAACAGGCAATGTTTACTGCAGCTGTTTATATTTTGTAATTTCTTCAGTAATACACTGGTTCAGATGAGAACAGTCTCACAGACATCAGGGATCATCTTTACCTTGACTTCATTAAGATCTAGACAAGGTTCACAGGTCAATATCTATCAAAGGCCTACAGGCCTTAATGTGTTCAGTACTGCAGTGACTGAGATGTTTGGAATTTGGGTCTGGCAGCAAAACCCGTAAGGTCAAGGACTATGTTTAATGTACCTTGATAGGCTCCCTGTTACATTTTGCTAGAACCAGCATTCGAATGGTTGGAAGGGAAGCTTAGACTTACCAAAATGACAGCCAGGAGGAAGGACTTCACTGCCAGAAACATGGACCTGAGGACTTGAAAGCTGCTGTTAAACACCCCTGTGAAACCAGAACATGGACCTTGGAGCCATAACTTTTCTTGGAATCTCTTTTTACTAATATTTTTCTTCCTTCCTTCCTTCCTTCCTTCCTTCCTTCCTTCCTGCCTGCCTGCCTGCCTGCCTGCCTGCCTGCCTGCCTGCCTGAAGGATCACCCAGTGTAGGGACTACTGATAAGGGGAAGCTCCTATTCAGGATGAGTAACTACTTAGAAAACTTTCTATTTGATGTTTCTGCATTTAATTTTTTATACCAATAAACACGCCTCCACGTCTTTCAGGCTTGACATCTTAGTGGCAGTCAGTTCCAAACAGAATACCCTAATGTACACAAAAATATGCAGCATTGCACTGTCATGACATGAGTCAGCAGCTAGTAGTATGCTAATATAATATTATCATTGATTTTCTAAGCTATTCCAGTACAGTACATTTATTATACACACAACTATTGTCAGCATATGCCAAATCTGCAATGTTGCACCAATTTGATCAAGAAAAATGGACAAAATTATAAAATTAATAGAATATGCAACAGCAATATACTTAGGCTTTTTAGAATTCATTTAAATGATCTCGCAGCATCCTTCTTTGACCATACCACAGATCTCAGTCACCTACTTGTTAACAGCTTTTCTATTCTTACAATAATTTTTTAGTTTATACATGCATTCACATATCACTGCAATTATAAGACAAAGAATTTCCACATTCTGGAATTGCTTTGTTCACCAAAGTTGACTTGAACTTAAAACCATTGGCAGAAATCTTTCACGGTAGTCACCTAGGATTTCCCTGAAATATTGTCCTTTACTACTGTGGTGGGTTGTCCTTAGCTGGCTGCCAGCTGCCAACCAAGCCACTCTATCACTTGCCCTCCTGAACAGAACAGAGGGAGGAAATACAACAAAAAGCTCCTGAGCTGAGGTAAGGACAGGATGATCACTCATCAGCTCCTGTCATGGGCAAAACAGGCTCAAGTCGGTGAATTGATTTAATGTATCAGTAATTAATAAGAGAGAGGGTAATAAGAAACAAGGAAAAATCTAAAAACAACTTCACCCCACCCTTTCTTTCTTCTCAGGCTCAACATCACTCCCAAATTCTCTACCTCCTCCCCCCAAGGAGTCCAAGGTGATGGGGAATTGGATTTGTAGCACTTCATAATCCTTCATGTCTGCCCCTCCTTCCTCTTCAAGCTCTTCCTCTGCTCCAGGATACAGTCCTTCTCAAAATTCTCCTGCATGAATCCTTCCCAGGGGCTACAGCTCTTCACACAGTGCACCAGTGCGGTTCCCTTCCATGGAATGCATTTCTTCTGGAAAAGACTCTTCCCATGTGGGTCCCTTACGGTTCCTCACAGGAGTGTACTCCAGGGCTGTCCTCACAGTGCTGCTTCCTGCAGGGCACATCCACCTGCTCTGGCATGGGGCCATCCACAGGCTGTAGCATGGGTATCTGCTCCATGGCATGGTCTGCTCCACCGACTGCAGGGAAATCTTTGCCTGGAGCACCTCCTCTCTCTCTTTCTTCATTGACCTTGGTGTCTGCACAGTTCCTTCTATGAAATACTAGAAATCAATCACTTACAAGGTGATTCTAGACGCTGTCTTCCTGCTTACCGCCAGTACTATTATTCCTTATCCAACAACTTCCCAGTTTTGGGGATGTTCAGAACTTCTTCAAATGATCACACAATTCAGTTGTTTTTTTTATTTATGTGAAAAATAAAATTAAAAATAAAAAAACAAACCCTCAAATAAATAAACACAATCCTCCTTTCCTGATATTTTAATAATATCTTCTAGTATCGCATATGATGAAATATACCATCTCTACACTATTCCTAACTTCATAGGTCTCAGGACTAAAGATTTCTAGGGTACTTTTCTTTTTCAGCAGAAGCTAGTTTTCACCTGTATTTTCTTGACTATGCTTTTATTTGGTCTATTTTGTCATTTTGCTTGGTGGGATCAAAAAAACATACAGTAATAATGACATAGAGTTGATGCATTTATTTAGCTCTTACTACTATAACACAATTCAAAATAATAAAAAATAATTACTAATATTGGCTCAGAGCTAATTATTATATAGGTAGACTTATTCTTCATTTTCCCATGTGCACTGAGATACTTCCCAGAGCAGAGGAAGATCTTATGGTTTGATACCTAAGGGCATCTTTTTGCCTAGTGACTTTTTTATGCAAAACACATTTAAATAAGAATGCAGAAAGATGCCTTGCATCTAAAGAAGAGCGGCTTCAAGATAAATATCCTTTTAAACTGCAAAGCTCAGGTGGCTGGACAATATACTGGCTATTGTTAATAACTGCCTGACGTAATTAATCCTCTCCACACTCTGTATATAAAGGTCAAACAATCCAGGAGACACAACTCCAATATTTTTCAGCTAAAGATAACAGGAATTATAACACCTACATCTGGCTGTGTTTTCTTCCCCAAAGCCACACAGGAATGAGCAGAACAAATCAGATGCAGAATATCTTGGAGAACTAAACATGAGGTTATATGGGAATATCTAAAAAGCAGTGCAAAATGCATCTCCAGTCAGGTAGCACAGAACTGTACTGCCTGGCACTTTTGAACATTTGCCGATTTAGCAATTTATGAAGTTAAACCCTACCATGGAATTCATTAATTTCTATAATGTAAATTATTTCCTCAGAAGCGTATTTCCCATAAGTGAGATGGTTTTGCTGTGGCCATGAATAAATCAAAAATGAAGTAATCTTTATAGGCAGTGCTAAAAAAAACCTGACTCGGGGGAAATCTGAACGTAAATAACATAGAAAAGTTTACAGAAAAAACACCACACAAACTCATTAAAAATACATTTATATTATGGGGAAAAAAAGGACTATGTGGAAAAAAAATCTGCCTAAGCTTAGCATTGCAGATCTGACATTCATTGTATTGATCAAAACCCTGTTTTGTCAGGGAAATGTTTGATAATATAATTTTGACATAAATTCAGTAACCAAGAGGACAAAGAGAAATCTTTAAGGTCTAACATGCAGTTTTGAGGCTTTAATCAAGAAAAGAATGATGACCAACATTTTCTTGAGTGAGTGATTTAAAGTATATTTTTCCCCATGGACCTATCAAAAGATGCCTTGAAGGAAACCACTAGAGGAAGAAAAATGGTCAGCATTTTCTGAAAGCTCTCTTTTCAGGGTGCTACAAAAGTGGCATTGTAAATCATGACACCTCAACTCACTTTTCAAAATCTATCTGTTCATTCTGTACCTATAGGTATCTTTATTTGTACATTTGTATAGAAGGAGACAAACAGATTCTGTTGCTACTCCTTTGCCTTAAATTAGCTTTCAATTAGCAAGTTTCTGTGAAATTAATTTTTTTTTTCTTAAAAGCAGACAAAAATCTTTTCTCTTACTTGGAGATACTTAACTATGCCATTCCTGTTAGTTACATGCCAAGAAGCTCTGGATCTCTGATGGCTCTCAAAAACTGCTTCTTCAGGCTTCTGTGGTCACTTCACACATGCCACAGTTCGAAGACTTTAGGTATTGTGTTTGCGCTCAGGAGATTTGATTGGACAAAGAGCAGTAGAAGCCTTACATAACACTTCATTATTTGTAGCTCTCACACAAACTGTGGTCTTATTTATTTTTTTTAGTCTAAAAAGGCAATAACTAGGATTAAGCATTTTGGAGCAGAGTTTATCTGATGGTGACCATCAATATCTTCCTTCATTACCCAAAGTCATACTATACATATATATTTCTTTATGTGTACTCAGACAAGTTTTTTCAGGGTAAATAGTATATTCTTGCAGTTTGTACAATGATGGAATCTCATTCTGTGATGCTATACTTTTTATCTGCACTTGTAGAAATGAAAGAGACATAAATATAATGGCATGTGGAGAAAGACTGGCAGTACTCTGTTATTAACACAGCCCAGCACTTCTTTTCAGAAGAACCTGTTTCTCATGTGTTATAACTACCTTACATTTGTCAAAGTTTTTGTATTTATTATGGCTTGATTTCTTCTGCATGCAGGTGTATTTTGTGGAGCTGAAGAATCCTTTGGGACTTGCTCAAGCATCCAACACTAGCAACCAATGACTGAATTCTGTATCACTTGTGTCCCCGCACAATGGCTAGGCTCAGGAAGGCTTCTCTTATAATGGCTTCCCATTAGTCCTCTCCCCTCCCTTTACACTCTAGGCACAAAATGCTCTCTTAACGAACTGTAATATTTCAAGTGTGCCTTGTCCACTCCTGTGCACTGAATAAAGGAGAAATCTTTAGGAGAAAAATATCATTGTTGTAAAAGAATGAATAGAGAAAAGAAGGCAAAATTAATTGGTCAAGCAACCTTATTCAATATCCTAACTTCTGAGAGCTTGATGTGTCAATCTCAGTACTATTTTTGTAGACATTATATGCAACCTATTTTAAATGTGTCTGGTTCTGATCCAATAGTACCTGAAGCCACAAACTAAAGCGAGATGGAGATCAATCAACAGTATATATTTAATCTCAATTAAGCCACATTATTTTCCAATAATAGAGGATGAATACTAGATGTGATTTTGTTTTCACGTCATATTTGGTTTTGTAACATCAAAAGCAAAATAATATAATTTCAGAAAGACTTACATTCCATGTGGCTGTGAAAAAGTTCGGTTTATTTATGTTTGGTGCTCATATGAAATGTATATAGTAATATTACCCTTAATTAGTGGTATTCTGGCATGAAGCTTTTCAGTTATTACTTCATTTTTGCAGTAATAATGCCTTACAAGTGTGGTTTCTGATAAGCATATATAAAGAAACTATAAGAGGTGTGGGAGAAAAATCAATGACATAAATATTTACAGAGGATTAAAGTTCGTAAATTATGCATCTTCTAAAGAACATAACTTTCCTGTCAAGCATCCTATAGATTTTCTTAGGCTTTTTAACCCTTCTTGCTCCCTGGTGAAATTATTCTCATGAGAAATAGAATATTGCTAAGTTTCAGAGATAACTGACCCCTCAGACTACAGCCTTCTTTGGCTCTCTATGGCTATCAAGGAGAACTTGGAAACATGCAAAAAAAGTAGTACTGGCAATACATGTACTATTCTGACTATTTCAAGAGTATTCAGTCTTACTGATCCTCCAATCCAACTACAAAACTTTTTGCATAACCAATAATCATAACACACATGGTACATGCTTTGGAGAAGGTGAGAAAGAAAGTTCTGGAAAACATTTACAAATGCAAAAACCTCCCAAAGGGTCTCACCATTATATCGCAGAATAAATTTGAAATGGGAATGCTTCTGGGGCACGAAGAACTCTTCTAATGTCAACTGTCCAAATTAGTCCTCTACATATTATATTATGTTATGTTACGTTACGTTA